>JALIZH010006701.1:0-57513 GCA_030522465.1 Rhipicephalus appendiculatus
ATGTTTTTATTTTGAAATCACAAAATGCAATATAAGTTTCAAGCAACCCAGTTCCGCCAGATGTAATGGCTTCCTTTCTGCTAAAGCTGAGAAGTTCAGCTTATCATGTGTCAGCCAGTCATTCTGCTGAAGGAACGCAAGCATGCAGTGGCGGATCCAGAGGGGGGGCGGTAGGGGTGATCACCCCCCCCCCCCCCCAAAGCCTGTGTCAGCACCCCCCCCCCTCTTCAGTGCTTGCCGTGCACCTCCTATCACCAATTAGGACAAATGAGTGGAACCACTATGAGCACACATAAGCAGTATTTATGCTATGATGCGGTATTTGTGCTAGTAAAAACAAAAAAAGTCACAGTTTCGCCACAAGGCGAAGCAATGAATGCGATAGCAACAAATTGGAATGTAAAGCGACGAATGGCAAGCAGGTCGAAACGTGCAGCGCGCTGCTCACGCACACATGACGCACTAAAACAACACGCACAGGACGAGAGCGAACTAAAAACATTCACAGCTCGTCACTTAACGCGCTGCTCAAACAAAAACGACGCACGAAACGCATTCACAGAAACAGACGAGCGCGAACTAACAAGTGTCATAGTTGTTACTTCGCTGTGTTTGAAAAGCGCGCTCTTTTCGAAAACAAGGGGGGGGGGGGATGCAGCGAGCGATGTGACCTTCGCGCGCCCGGTAACTACAACGCTATCGTTCCGCATAAGCCCCATTCTCCGCCACCGCGAGATAAGCGCACGCGCATCTATCTACCCCTCCCCCCCCCCCCCCCTTCGGATAAAGTGCGCGCCGGAGAGCGCGCGTCGCGACGATCGGGGCAGCTAAGCCCCAACGAGCGCGGCCTTTGTGCCATCTCGCTGGCAATGCTGAATACACGCTGAAAAATCGCTGTATATAAATAGCTCGCCGTTTGAACGATGAAGGACGTTCGCCTTCGTGGTTGAATGGTCAGCGCCGCGCGCTGGAGAGCGAGAGGTCCCTGGTTCGATGCCGCGCGTCGGAAACATTTTTCTGAATTATTTTTCTTTGAGGTTTTTATAAATATATAGATACATATACGGCAAATGACGCCGACGCCAACGCTGACGGCGAAAACCAGCAGAGAGTGTCCATATAATTGCTATCGCAATAAAATGTAATGACCCCGACCCCCTCTCCGGTGTTACTTCAAGCGACCGCCCCCCCCCCCCCCCAAAAAAAAAAAATGAGTGGCTGGATCCGCCCCTGCAAGCATGTCAACTTTCCTGCCCGTCAGCCTGTTTCTCCTGCTCCACCATATAGTAACACACACTTGGCGAATCAAGTTGATGCTGCAATGAGTTCGCGCGGTTGATTTTATACTGTTGATAGTACTATGAAACTTACTAACGCTAGCGCTATCGATAGTTTCTTCTGCAATCGATTCGATACTGTCTCCTTTCCTCATTTCAAAGTGTCTGACAGACACTTGGATGAAAAAAATCCGAAAAATTGCAAATTCACACTGCCAAAAACACCACTTTACCGCGAGAAGACGCTTGGTAAGCGAGAAAACGCACGAAAAGGAAATGTGGGTGGCGACGCCACCTTGAAATTCCCGCATCAAACGCCGGGACTTCATAGATTGTGACGACTTATGGTACGTCATACGCAGTTGCTAATTGGTAAAAATGAAGTATATTGTACTGCGAGGGGGGCCATAGACAAAACATACCAAGTTTCAGGAAATTTCAGTGAGCCGATGTCGCCAAAACACGAAATATACCGTTTGAAATCCGTGACGTCACGAGTGGAGATATCGGCGCGAAATTTAAAACATATACCTTGATTATCCCCTCTACTAACCCTTTAACCGCCAATTTAAGTGCCGAAAACGTACGAAAATAGCCAATTTTTTTAAGTAGTCAAAATGTTTTCCATGGAATTCTTGTTGAATTCCAATGGCAGAGTCGGAGCAGCCGACGGACTCCGCGAGGAAGCACTCGACTCTGGCGTAGAGCAACGCCTCCAGATCCGCGATTGGAACACAACACGTGCCGCTGGAGCAAGGAGGAAGCGGAAGGTCTATCTTTCGAGTGACGAACTGCCCAGAGTACCTTGCAGACAGTTATTCCATTCGATTGTCAAAAAATTCCCGCTCGTACGCAGTAGTTTCAACGTCGCTGTCACTATCCGATGAATCTCATGCGGGAACGTTTCTGACTCGGAGCTGTCGCTGTCGAGTCCATGTCGTCCGCCACTACCACCAAAATAAGTGACTACCGCCGGCGCCCCCAAGCAGGCAAACGTTTTAAAGGAAGTATGTCACGACGAGTTCCGATCCACTCCGCCGCTTTTCCTGCTCCACAGAGTGACTCCCGCTCTGAATCCAATCCGACTCTCCCATTGGAATTCTTGACTTCTGCCCTCACTCTGCCATTGGAAATCGCTTGCTGCAAAAGGAGCAGAAAAACTTGCTCCGACTCCGCCATTGGAATTCAACATCTGATTCTGAAAATACGTTAGGTCACTGATTTCTGGTCAGAATTAGCACAGAAATTAAAAAAACCCAAAACCGCTTTAATTAGCACAGAAACTAAAAATGTCAAAACCGCTTTTGAGGGCGGCTTTCTCTTAATGCGTGCCGTGACAGGGGCGGGTCCAGCCAGGGACCTCCTTTAGGGGGGGGGGGGGGGGGAGGCGGTTCGGGGGAGGGGAGGTGTGCTGCGCAGCTCGCATTACCTGAATGGAAGATGGCGAAGACGCATTCTTTTGCATTAAAGGGACGTTAAAGGGAAAAACAGTTTTTCGCGCATTAGTAAATTGCAAATTCACGATGCCGAAAAAACCACTTTACCGCGAGGAGACGCTTGGTAAGCGAGAAAACGCACGAAAAGGAAATGTGGGTGGCGTTGCCACCTTGAAATTCCCGCAGCATAATTTTGACTACTTCTGCTAGCTCATACGTAGTTGCTAATCGGTAAAAATGAAGTACATCGTACTGCGAGGGGGGCCATAGACATAACATACTAAGTTGGGCTCGATGGTGGGCGGCTAATCCGATGGTGGGCGGCTAATTCAGCCTAATCCAAAGAACATCGAGAATTTTTCACGTTTCCATATCATCCACACCGAATGTCCAGACATGACAGCAAGCGCAGTATCACCTTTCCTCATTTCAAAGTGTTTTACAGACTCTTGGATGAAAAAATCCCCTAAACAGGGGTTGTGTGCTCAAGCCGACGTTTCGACAAGTGGACTTGTCAGAGCCGTATATCCTTCGGAGAGTTCGGCGGAGGGGCGGAGCCAACAACCATCCAAATTTAGCGGCGGCGCTGTCCGCCATTTTGTGCCGAGGCGCCCTAAGCTCGCGTTGGCGAGCGAGCGTTCATTCTCTGGCTAGCTTTCATCGAAAAAAATAACTGCAGATAACGCGCGTATTTGAACATGTTCACAGAAAGGTAGCTTTAAAGAAGCCTAGCCTAACATGCGTCAAAGGCAGGACGGCGTGGGCGAGTGTAAATGAACTGCGCATTGTTGTTTTGATTCGCAGGAGATCAGCAGCTTTTCCCTGCACCTCGCTGTGCTTCGAGTACTGCTGCAGTTTATTTTATAGGAACCAAATCAAAATCGCCTGTTAGGCACTGAGGCATTGTACGTTCCATATTTCGACATGTATATAACCTTCGGTATTAAATGTTTGATACAAATGCTCTCTTGACAACGCAACGAGGTTTTGTCTGTGCGTGCTTTAATCAAAGCTTTCACTGCTAGCCAGTAAAAACTGAAATGCGTCTCTTACCGAGAAAAATACAGCGCATTTACTTCGGTGGGCGTCAGCACCTGAAGTTTTTTGCTAATGCGCAGTGAAACATGTGATAGATTATTTATCACTCGTGTGTCTTCGTGAACTAACACCCGAGGTATGCACTTGATTCGGTTATTTAAACTTGCTACATGATCAGTGGCGGGCCATGGCATAGGCATCATCGTGGAAAAAGACGTTTGATGGCTCGAAATTAGCAGGGCTTGAAGGGATGAAGGCTGTTCCAATATTGGCTGTACAAATGCACTCATGCCAAACGGGGGTGAGTTTGAACTGAAGGAAAGTCTGTCTTGATTTGCATACCTTCAGGTAAACAGCTGGGCCGAGCATTACCACTTAATCAAATTTTGCAGGTCCACTGAAACGGATGCGCTCACAAGTATGTACACCATGAACGCACATCATATTGGGCCGACTAATTTTCACACTTACCTCACAAAAGCGCGAGTTGTCATTTGCTTTCCATTTATTTCGCTTCGGTCGTACTTCCCAGAGCCGTATATTTCGGAAGTACCAGAGCCGTTTATACGGTTCTGCTACTTCCCGAACGCGGCGCCGTGCTCGATTCCTGTCGCCTAGCGGAAAACGGTAAAGGGCGAACCCTTTCTTTTGGCGAGTTCGAGCAGCTGCAGCAAGTTTCCATTGCGATTTCCGTGCATGTTTACAATGTTCTCCGCAGCCAACACGTGCACGAATAGCAGCAGATGCCCCAGGTCGGTCACAAACGAAGCATAACTGCCGACATCGACTTCACGGGCGCAGCACCACGCGAAACCTCGGCACAAAATGGCGTCGGCGGCGCGGAAGCGCGCTGTTGCCAGACTCTAGTGCAGCAGTTGCCAGACTGGCGGCGAGATCAAAGGAGCGCCGAACTCTCCCAAAGGGGATATACGGCTCTGGGACTTGTCTTCTTCAAGTCTAGAACTGATTTCCTCAGCGCTAGCGTGTAAATGCTTAATACCCTCTCCTCCATCCTAACAAAGGAGGAGGAGAGGGCAACTGTGGATACGGAGCTGCGGGAGGGTGGGTGCCGTGACGAATTGTGTGAGTGAAGAGGAAACAGGTGTTCTGTGAATAAAAAAAAAAAAAAAAGAAAGAAGCGGGAGGGGTGCGGTGGGGTTGTACATAGAGTTACTGTATATGCTACCTTTAGGTAGCATATCTAAAGGTAGCATATACAGTAACTCTAGTTGTACACGTTTCGCTGAATCACGGTTGTCGGAAGAAGCACTTCTTAACAATGGTAGGTTTGAAATTCCTAGAAAGAGGGCTTAACTCTTACTGGTTTTCTTTCTGTATGTACCATATCGAATGGATTCAAGAGTCCCTTTAGAAACGTTTATACCTGCTGGCTGGAGTGTATTGAAATTGTGAATGAGGTATGACTGTATATTCTCTGTCACTTGCGAACCGGAAGTTTGACTGAAGTATGTTTGAGATCGTCGAAGTTGTGTCCTGCTACATTAAAATGATGTGCCACTGCTTTCGGTAATTTCTTTGGCGCGTCCGCGCGATGACCGTTTATTCCAACTGTAACAGGCTCTCCCGTTTCGGCAATGTACCTTTTGTGACAATATGAACATTCGATCATGTAGATAACGGTTTCAACTAGTGCAGGTAAAACTAGACTTTATGTGATGTACGTAATCACTTGTGGTGCTTTGAACTATCACGTCATTTTGGAGGTGTTTGCAAGTCTTGCATCTTGGACGAGAGCAAGGTGTTATGTGGACAGTAGGATGCGGGCTTACTTTTGCATGCACTAACATGTTCTTAAAATTCCTATTGCGGCCATGCAAGACCTTTGGTACTTCGGGAAACGCTTTTCTAAGGCGCTCTTTGCTTGCCAGTATTGGATAATACTTACGAAAGAGATTATTTGTGTTTGGGAGCGCATTTGAGTATTTGGTTATAAATGCTGGCGGTTGGTTGAGTTGTGCTACGGACCCTTTTAGCTAGTGTTGTTTTCCTATCTAGTTTATATGCTTCGTTGTAGACCTTGTTTAGGGCGTCATGGGGGTAATTTCTGTCAACTAATATTTCCTTTAGGTTTCTTAAGTTGTCAACGTATTCACCGTCGTCGCTACAGGTCCTTCTTATACGCCTCGCCTGTCCGACAAACATCCCTTGTTTGCAAGAGCGTAGCCAGAATTTTTTTTTTTTTTTTTTTTTTTTTTTTTTTTTTTGGGGGGGGGGGGGGGGCATCATCTTAATTTCGAAGGGGGGAACCTCCCTGAAATGGTCATTTTTCGCTCTGTATGCCATGGCGAAAAAAAATTTCGGGGGGGGGGGGTGGGGGGTGGGGGGCACGTGCCCGGTGTGCCACCCCTGACTACACCACTGCTTGTTTGCAGTGTCGTGTGTGATGACTAGTGCAATCTAGGTATTGTTGGGTTTCTGTAAAGCGTCGACTTTAATTTTCCTGCTTCAATTTGCACTGTCGTGTCTAGGAAGTTAATTTCATTGGGAGAATGGTGCATCGTAAACTTAATACTATAGTGAAACTTGTTACAGTGATCAATGAATGCGTTTAGTGCGCTTATGCCATGTTCCCATATGATAAATATGTCGTCTATATAGCGGAGATAGGTGGAAGGCTTTACTGGAGATTATGTGAACAGCTCCGATTCTAACTTTCCCACAAAAATGCTGGCGTATGTTGGCGCAAAAGGAGTTCCCATACTGGTGCCGAAAGTTTGCAGGTAGTAGGACGAATCAAATTCAAAATAATAAAGGATGTGGTACCCTACCACCTAACCTATTCGATAAATGAAACAGTGATTTTAGAAAGTGCGTCTTTGTCGTTAATAGATATTTTAAAATAACATTGTGGAAATCAGCTTTCTCTAATAGCCAACCAACTTAACAGCATTAAACTATCTGGAGAGGAGACAGAAGAACTATCCCAATTTATAGAACGTAGGGCAGATAAATTGCTGATAAAGGATAAGCGCAAGGAAATTCACGCTACGAACATTACCCTGAATAATTCGATGAACACGGCAGTAAACTCCGCAACCCCAATCCAACACCCAGGAACGCAGAAGCGAAGGTGGTAGACATGTCACAAAGCTTAAGTCCTAGTCGATATAGATCTGCTCAAGCGCACAAAACGGAATGTGGAGTGCATATGGGAAGACGAGTATTTCTACTCAAGGAGAACGCGCTCAGTGTCTCAAAGAGGAATGCGGTGTCCATGTCGCGCTCTGCATCGTCCATCGCGAAATCGTCTGTGAAAACGCTTCATCCACAAGAATACGCTGCTCTACAGAACCGGCAACTCATCAGCTTTCTTTTGGTATCGTTATTTTCATCCTACGCCCCGTCCGCCAAAAAATATTGCCACTTCAAGTTTTGAAACGGTGAAGGCGTCGCTAGGCCTAACCTCCAGCCGCTCCGAGCCGGCATGGCTGACGAGACGCCGGCGTCAGATACCACCTCCGCTCCAACCCCTATCGAGTCGGATGACCCCTGAAGACGACTGGATAAGGCCCGGAAAGGACCGAAAGCCTCGACTAAGCTGCCCACCCAACTTTTGAACTTCATGCGGTCGGGGTTCACCTTCCAGCGTTACCTTCCGTTGCCTCCGCAATGCTGCTAGAGATACTCCCAGCTCTGATAAGAGTGGCAACGCTATCGACGCATACTTGCGCCGATGTTTCTGTTCAACCTACGAAATCGAAACCGTCTCGCCATTCTCAAGACCCACCACATCGAACTCGTCCAGCCGCATTCTCAGTGTTGAGAGCATCACATCGCTGGCCACAAATA
The DNA here is from genome assembly GCA_030522465.1 of Rhipicephalus appendiculatus. Taxonomy (NCBI): domain Eukaryota; kingdom Metazoa; phylum Arthropoda; class Arachnida; order Ixodida; family Ixodidae; genus Rhipicephalus; species Rhipicephalus appendiculatus. The sequence goes on from JALIZH010006701.1 coordinate 7,562, forward strand.
GTCCGTGGCTCCATACTTCGCAGCTCCCACGAACTCGTGCCTCGGGGTTATCCGCGGAGTTGCCCCTGACGCTACTCCAGACGAACTTCTGCGTGATTTGGACTGTTATCAAACTGATATTTTACTGTCTCGCCGCATGGGGAACACCACCACCGCCATAGGCGTGCGCAGGGCTCCCCCTTCAGGGGGGGGGGGGGGTGCGAAGGCTCGTCGCATAGCCCCCCCCTTCCATATTAAGTCAATGAATGGGGCAGACTTTGCGCCCTACCCCCCCTCTTAGGTCACTAGGGGGGGGGGGGGGTGCCACTCGTGCGCACGCCTATGACCACCGCCATCGTCACTTTCGCAGGCTTGCACGTCCCGTATTCTGTGTACTATCCATCGGCTCGAATTCCGCTGCCACCCACGTAAGCCTATATATAGGGCTCATCATTGCACTATCTGCCTGCAGTATGGACATCGTACGTGTGCGCGCCCCGGAAACCAGCGTTTGTGCCCCACCGTGCTCCACCGCTGTCAACCAGCCTGACGAACCACACTCCTGTTCTCCATGGTGCCTGCACTGTAAAAGCCATCAGGCACCCTTCTCGGCGACATGTCCCGTTCGTAAGCAACGGGATGAAGCTTGTGCCAACGCGGCAATTAAACAACGTCTCCAACACAGGCAGCAGTGGAAGAGAGTTAACACACCGCAAGCCCCCGCGAAAGCCTCGACTCCTTCAGCTATAACTGAAGCGCCCGTCACGTGAAACCTACTGCCGACACATGCACACTGGGGCAGGCCAGCGCTCTCTGCTCCAGGCGCCACCGAAGCTCCGTGCCTCGACCCACAACGGGATGTACAGCCTCAGCCTAAGGCACACCAGAAGCCGGCCCCGGTCAAACAAGATTTGCCCCCGCAGAAACCCGTACAAGAGGTAGGGTCGCCGATGACTTCCATACCCACACCCGCATCTGCAACCCTCCCCACCCCCTGCCACGATGAGCAGCTGGAGCTTAGGTCCGGCCGAACTTACCTCTGTTATGATCGGCCTCCATGGCTTGGCGCCGCTTGGACGCGGGGAATGATTTCGGCAGTTTGCCCTGCTTTATTCTGGCTCAACGTTCCCGGATATGCCCAAACGAAACTTCAGCACACCGCGACAGGCTTCCTCAGGCTTAGCAATTAATCCTGCTCTCTGGGAAGGCGAGATCATGCGTGCGCATGTCTACGCATCAGGCGACGAGGGTGAAAACTGAGTGACGTCAGCGGCCATGCCCGGAATAGTGAGCAGGCTTGAATTATTTTTCTATGTGAAATTGGGCTAGATACCGCGTCCGGACGAAGCCGTCTGCGTCTATGGCCCGCTTTCCATTTCAGTGCGGCTGCGTCATCGTCGGCGCTCGCCGTGAAGTGCAAGGAGCACACTTTGCGAGTTGATGCGCTTTTTCGCCCTCAAGACCAAGCGCCTGTAGCCACATTTGCCGTCGTTTATTGCTCGTTGGCAGCCGGTGAAACGATACACCTACTGGAGTGTTGCCGCTGCTCGCCCAGCTAGCAACTGCGCATCGAATGCGCACCATACTCCACGCACGCAGGCGATAACACGGCTGTGGCATCACACTATAATGTACTTTCTCCGAAAGCCCAAGGAGCATATTTTATATGTGATGAACGATCAGCGAGTGCACACCACCAAGACACCACCGCAAAAGGCAAAACAGCGGAATGCATCGTTCCCACCACATCTAGGTTCGTGTTCTGAGAAAGTATAAAAATGTTTTTTATTGCTTTTAGCATTCACTCGTATGGCCTAGCTACCACCATATGAATTTTGCACGCTACTTGTCGCGCCAAGCCAATCGAAAACGAATGGTCTACGTCGTCACTGTCACATGACATGACGTCACTTCCCATAGCAGAAATAGCCGACGTGTGTCGCCATAGTCCGAAATTAAGGTAGTTTATCCCATGAATTAAATTAGAAGAGCTTCAATTTCGGCGTTGCCACTTGCACAACGGTATCAGCGCAGTGTACAGTACCAGAAGAACCGCTGAAAAAAGAGCTCAAATTGTGTCGAGGACCCCTTTAAGCAAATCCCTGCGGAAGATTTAAACAATTTACAACAATGATTGCAGTCCCAACAAATTGCAGGCGCCTCCATGAAGTTAGATAGATAGTGCCTTGCGTGCGCGAAAACATGGTTTTCATTAAAATATTTTACCAACCTCGAAAGTTAAAGAGTGGCATGTGGATTGACTCAATCTGGGCTCAACCGTGGTACGAGTCACCATGCAGGCTGTTCAAAACCCCTGATCCATGCGCTGAAACACTGAGCGATCGCGAATGCACCCACCGATCAGTGACTTACGAGAGCGGGTCACCGTTAAGTGACCACAGGTGAGCCCTATAGGATTCTTCATTCTCGCCTAGGTCACTGACCTGCCAACACCTGTTAGTAAGAACCGCTATGACTGGTAATGTCATCTCGTCTTGATTACTGCAGAAGTTGGCCCCAGGAACTGGACATGTAGATGTCTCTACCAGGACCTCCTCTGTCCACTTTCTTTCGTCGGGCTCGAGTATACCCCAGATTCACCCGCAGCACTCCACGCGTGCGCCGTTATGCAGTGCAAGTGCACTGCGGCTGCAGGTGCCGATAGCCGCTGCTTATTCACGTCAGCTCATCGAGAAATACTACATAATAAATCCTTGCATCAGACACATATCCAAATTCTACTATTCAGCTGAATAGGACACAGGTATTATACCTCGAATCAGAAACATACTAAAGGTTCTGTAATCGAAATGAGCAGGTCGCTCTCCACGCGACTGGAGAGCTATTCATCAAACTTCGACACAAGAACCGCCCGTTTTCACGTCCCTCTCCGATCCTCTTCCGGAGAAGGAAGCTTGCGCGTCCACTTTCACGTCCAACTACACGACGGTAACACTCGCGAATAGGATCAACCTGGAACAGGCCACTCCGGCAGCGTGTTTTAACAACCACCTCCCATCTCAGACGGACACGCTTAATATTTCGCCATTGTTCTGGTACAGAAAGTACACTATTGAGTGCATATAAGCGTAATACGTGCCTAATAACGTTTTGCTGGGCGAGTTGAGTTGGTGAATACTCGACGACATCTTCATTTTATCGCTCAAAAAGACGACAAATGATAGGAGAAGCGCTTGTGCTGTCGGTTGCCATGCGTTCATCTTATTTTAGCGCTAAAATGCCAGTGTCGTCAAGTAATACGTGCTGCCACTATGCCTGAAGTAGTGGCTCAGAGTCGATGCCGTTCTTCAGATAGCGTGAAAGACTGAACATTGAGGCCATAAACGGATGCAGCCGTGTATCAACCAAAGAATGCCTGGAATCACTTGAGTAGCGGTGCACAGCACTTATGTTTCAAATGTTGCTTGTATCACGTGCACTTGTTTTGTTTTGGTTTTTCAGAAAAAAAAATTAGCACAAAAAGAAAATGCTGGCAACACAGCTATCTTCGGCTTTGAAAATAAAGTAACCTTCTACAATCTCACGTGAAATACGTTCCTTGTGACGTGCCACACCTTTCGTTCCTCGGAAAACCGGGCTCCACTTACAATCACGGCAGTGTAATGACAGGTTTGTTGAAGGCTGCCCTTTCATTGATAACCGTGTGGTCATTCAATCTCTCATTGAGACAGCGGCCGGTCTGCCCGATATAACTGTTTCCACAGGAGAGAGACACAGACACCACACCCTTGGCACATTCTGATGGGCCGTCCCTGTGTTTCACCCCACACTCAAACCACTTGGGTGGGGGGCGCCCTCTACCTTTCTTTCAACAGCCCCGCAATTCCTGCCAAACTCATTCCTCGCAGAAAACACTACGTGCACTCCGTACTTCGCGCGAACCTTCTTGAGGTGCTGCAACACACCATGCAGGTAGGGGATGCTAACACGAGCCTTCTTCTCAGGATCACTCGCAACAGGATCCGAACCGTTTTCCGAGGAACGAAAGTTGTGGCACGGCACAAGGAACGTATTACGCGTGAGATTGCAGGAAGCTTATTTTATTTTCAAAGCCGGAGATAGCTGTGTTGCCAAGCCCTCTGTGGCGTTGGACAAAGCAGAGATTGGGTATCTTGATGCGCACATGTATGTCTTTCCTGCTGGTTAATCTTGCACTCGTGGTTGCATTGCTTCTTATATTTCGCGTTTTTTCCCAATAAATTTTCAGTTGTTAGTACGCGCCTGTGTTGCTCGCTTCTTACTATGTCTACGTTTTTCGCGCAGTTTAACTCAGGAATGAACTTACCTTCTGGCCCAACAGTCTGTTCTTCTAGAAACAAGCAAGGCGGGCTTTTCAAAACGTACTGAGAAGCATCTGTAATTGCTTCATACTACAGTGTACTTCATACTATGCCGATCACCATGAACGTTTTACTCAATGTTTTCATTAAAGACACAGTAATACATGAAAACAGATAATTGTTATTTTCTTTGTCTCCAAACACAGTAGAGAATCTCTCTAGTTTATCGTGATTATGAACTGACGCGGTTTAAACTGAGAAATGCAGTCGCTTGAACTTTTTACACGTGTACAAAATACCAACAAGTGACACATGAAACCGTATTGCCAGAATTCAATTCGGCATTTTATTGCATGCAGCACTGGACACAGGTGATGGTATTCCACAGCACAGAGCACGAAATGCACACCGATGCGTAACAATAAGGATTTCGCGTTACTTTCAAATTAGTGCTATTGTTTTGTTTATTAAGAACAGAAAGTTTATTACAATATGCTCAAGTAGACCCGGTTATCAAGAATTGCAGTTAAGAAGTCAGTGCTACTTTATGTGTATATATATACTTGAGATGCTTGAGATCAAGCAATATTCTGTTGTCCTGATAATAGTGTAGCACACACAATAGAGAGACACGCACGTGCAATAAGCCAACGCAGAAAGAAAAAAAGAAAACGTGAATGAAGACCAACAGAACATATAAACGAAAGGTGCCTGGAGAAGTGTCTCATATACGTGGGTAACAAGTAACTTGTTGAACGGTGCGGTTTGAAGACTAACACACTAACACGACAGCGAATTACGCAGTTCATGCCTAGAGGAAACGCTCGACTTAAACCAAATTTGCGTTCATAGCACTGCAATTCAAAATAATTAAGTAGTGTCTCGCGAGGATGTCCTTTAGCTTCGTCGAAATACCATTTCCGCTAAACAGACATGACAGACGAAGCACGGTGGTATACACCGTGAAGCTTGACTCATTATTCGTTATGTTGCTGGTAGCCCGCCGACTTCTCTTGACAGAAATTTAAAGCACCGCCACAGGGTGCCGTGGTGTTTTAAATTTTCCCATGGAAAAAAGATGTCAAGTATGTATATACGTCATCAAGCTGTTTAAAATTCTCTTTAGTAGAAATGTATTCAACGTGCAGTAAAAGTTTGTTTCCAAAAAAAAAAAAAACAAACAAACAAAAAAAAAAAACAAAGAAAGCACACAGATGGCCCAAACTCTATTCAGCAGTGAGGCTGAGCTGTGTGTTTCGAACCATACGTGATAGTCATACTCGAATCTCACCCAACGGAGGTCATGTATGACGCCAGATGTAAGGCCTTCAATGCAGGTCATGTTCAATGCACGAACATTTGTTCGTGTATTGAACGTGACCAATGCAGGAACATGTTCAATGCACGAACAAATGTTCGTGCATTGAACATGACTTTGAATGAACACAGCGTTAGCGTTATAACACCGGATAGTCCATATTAATATTAAGCCTAACGTTCCCTCCCGGCGTGTTCTTTTAAGTTCTCCTAAAGTTTCTTTGTTAACTTTACAGTTCCTGCTCTACGTAAGTGACAACGTATGGATTGCTATATCTGTACATCTCCCTTTCAAGGGTACCGGTAAGCAGTCCTTAATGATTTAGTAAAGGCCACCCTATCGGTCCACGTTATTTTTGTTATACTGTAAGTTTACTTCTGCGCACAATAGCTCCCGGTGACGAAATGACCTATAGGTGCACATATGGCACAGTTTTTGTAAAAGCTGACCACTCCTCATCGGTTGTTGTCATAAGCGTGCGCAGGGTTCCCCTTCAGGGGGGGGGCGAAGGGTCATCGTAGCGCCCCCTCCCTATTAAGGCAATGTTTGGGGCAGACTTTGCGCCCCCCCTTCTGAGGTGACTAGGGGGGGGGGGGCGGCCGCCCCCCTTGCCCCCCCTTGTGCGCACGCCTATGGTTGTTGTTACCTCGCCAGGCTTTTGAACATTGCCGTTGTCGTCTGCATAGTACCCGTCAATCATACCAGCTTTTATACATTCTTACACTTGCGCACACGCTCACAGGACGGCTAAGTCTAGGAATCCGTTCAATATTCGGTGATACAGCATGGCACCTGCCCGGGCGTAAATAAGTAAACCTTTGACACCCGACATACGCAGCAAGCAGTCATCGGTACCCGAAAGAATCGATTCAATTTGGCCGCTTCCAGGACTTCGGCAGATGAGACCTGTGAACATGCATGCACAGCTGATTCGTCCGCCGCAGCTGATTCGTCAACTTTATGGGTGAGTCGTACCTCGGCAATTTCAATATTTTCGCGCACCGCGAATAAATCGTGCAAAAATACGATTGCACAAGCAACGTAGCCCCGAGCGCGATATCATGTGCAACATCTTAATTAGTGAGGCTTAATGAGCAAAGTCTTCAGCAGCAAGATCTTAATTAGCTTGATAATAGCGTGCGTTTGCCTAATTGCTGGAAGTTAGCGCCTGTATTTCGACGGTGCTGCTTGTCTTTGTCTCGTGTATGCGCTAGAAAGCTGCAATGGAATATCAACATACCCAAAGCCAGACTTGACGTTACCATAAGTGAAGCAATGAATGAGTGTAGACTGATAATTTATCCTCCGAGAACTCTACCGCGTTTAATTTCTGCATCGTGGGTTGATTATAAAAGACAGAAGATGAAGGAAGGACGCTCTATGACTTCGTTTGAAACGCCAGCATCTGAATGTCTACGTGACATCACGGATGGAAAGTATTTTTTCAGGGAAAGCTCTTGTGAGAGCACAACAACAGCGGATTTCGGTGGCATTTGTCCGCCGCAGCCGGTGTCGATAAACGCTATCGCACACAGTGTGAAAAGAAATGCACGTGCGAGGGGGGACTTGAACTGCGTTGGTGTCGAGTGCACAACCACAGAGCCACGCCGGTGCTTGAAAATCGCTCACACGAAGACCCTATGCAGACGCCATGTCGAACGAGGAATAACGTCAGCATCCAGATGTAATACAGCGTGGTAGAAGAGTAAAATATAAGGCCAGATGTCATACAATGCGAACTGCGTCACGAATGGGTGTTTTAAAGTTTCCGAACCATCACAAAGGCCTCAGCCACAATTATTCATCGTCGTAAGCCTCAGCAGTAACAAAGTACCCATGTAGTGGAGCAGATGCACCAGCGGGTATGCGCCTGTGAAAGAGGACGAGAAAAGACCCGCGCTGTGTTTGCGCGAGAGCCTGTGCCGTCTTTGCCAGCCGTGCATTGCTTTACCGTACGGTCTTCGTTCGTTACGCCCTCATAACCTCAATAAACCTCATCACACCCATAATTATTTAGAGGCGCGTAGCTTGTACCTCGCTTCTCCGCAGAATGACGAAGAATGGCATGGTGGACATTTCCCAACTTCGCAAAATGCTGATGATTTATAGCGCAGTGGGTTCCTTACAGCTGCACTTGCCGTAGTAGCCCCGAAAGAGTTCACCAAGGGGCTCTAAAAAGGCAGCTCCTCCAGATTTCACTGTAACTGTGCTGCTTGTTTCACGCAGGCCTAGCGTTATACAGCCCAGCTGTTATGGCCGAGGCTTGCCGTGTGACGTATATAGTTAGGAAATTATTTTCATCATGAGCCGGCGCGCGCTCAGCAAGCGCATAAGAATTATATGCAGGTGGTTAACGTTCAGCTTTATAGGCCTTTACTTTAAGCATGCTGCCGCCCGGTCCTTGAAACATCCCCCCTTTGTGGGTGAGAGCAATCGAGGAGTGGTCATCATCATCATGAGAAGCTGAATCCGACCACCAGCTCTACTGTGACCCAGCCTTGCGTGACTGAGTGCAAGCTGCGCTAACGTTTTTTTTTTCTTTTGTTCATGCTTGGCAACATTAGCTCAATAATGTCTTTGAAACATCGCTAATTGTTTGGCTGCGTTAGAAGACGATGTGCTTCATTTTTACGGTCCCAAAATTAAGCATTCCGAGCAGACGCCGTCAACATCTACGACGTATTTTGCGAGTGCACTTGAGACCCTCAAGGTGACCTTACCTACCGTATTTCATTTTTGCGCATTTTCTCGCTTACCAAGCGTCAAGCATCTTCTAGAGAGAACAATAGTGTTTACGATATTATGAAATAGTATTAAATGCGAAGCATTTCTTAGCGAACTTCGGCGACTTTGAGCGTATCTATCTATCTATCTATCTATCTATCTATCTATCTATCTATCTATCTATCTATCTATCTATCTATCTATCTATCTATCTATCTATCTATCTATCTATCTATCTATCTATCTATCTATCTATCTATCTATCTATCTAGCCGCCTACGACTTTGTGCTCTCCTGGCCGTATCGTTAATGGGATTTATACCAAATTTGGTATGGCATAACATGACTGTATTACGAACATAAATGACTGGTCATATCATGAAAATCATGACTAACTTTTCATGAAAAGATGATTTACATGCCACGCTCATGGCGCGCTCGCGGCCGTTTCGTTAGCTTGATATGCGCCAAATTTGGTATTGAGTGGCATGACTGTATGGCGAACATAAATGACGAGCCGTAATATGGAAATCATGACACGTAATGAGCGACATGACTTGCATTCCACGCTCATGGCGCGCTCGCGGCCGTTTCGTTAGCTTGATATACACCAAATTTGGTATTGAGTGACATGACTGTATGACGAACATAAATGACAAGTGGTAATATGGAAATCATGACTTCATGAGCGACATGACTTGCATTCCACGCTCATGGCGCACTCGCGGCCGTTTCGTTAGCTTGAGATACACCAAATTTGGTATTGAGTGACATGACTATATAACGAACATAAGTGGCAGGTGGTAACATGAAAATCTGGGCATGCATGTCATCTACAATGCCATTTACATGCCACGCTCATGGTGCGCTAGCGTCCAGTTCGCTAGCTTGACATACACCAAAATTGGTATATCGCGACGTGACTGTATGACGAACACAAATGACAGGTCGTAACATGTAAAACATGACATGCAAATCATGTAAAGCATGATTTGCTCCTTCCTGGCTTCTTCGCATTACATCGATTCCCACAGTGCGTGGGATGTGCCGGCTTTTTTCATTAATGTCAGAAAATCAAGGTCCTTTTCTGTTTGGCGTGTCTTTGCTACTATGAATTAGGACGCACTATTATCTTCACATTCAAAAGTGGCGTTCTCAACTGAAACACCTGAAATAAAAAAAAAAGGTTATATTTTTTAAAGATACAGCCCCCTTAGTAGTGTGACTAAAAGCTTAGATTATTTCTGGACGCGTGTCTGGTTGACCTTCCTGCCTTTCCTACCTCTTTCTCCCTACTGCTTAGATTATTAATAAAATGATTACACATGCTGAGAAATAGAGATGGAGTGAATCAAAGAAAAATGCAGCTAGATTAATTAAAGATTTTTTCCTAGCCAGAACGCAAGAAATGACACATAATGTTAGGACATTAGGAAATCAGATAGAGGAGGAGTAAAGCGAAAATTCGCAGGTAGAATTTGGAGGCGGCAGACAGAGCTATGAGAGCCTATCTCGTAGGCGCGCGGACTGCACAAAGAAGTCTAGCCTAGCTGCTCCCTGCGTATAGTGTATATACGAGGGAAAGAAATATTACAAGGACATGATATGCAGGGAGTTGAGAAAGTCTCCAGCGCAACGAAAAAAACAGCGCAAGTATATTTGGTGGCTATTGTCGAAAAAGCTAACCGGACAATAGGACCTGCTAATGTTATATCTATTGTACACCTCAATTTCTATCTACGAGCGAATAAATCTATTGCTGCGACTTAGATGAAGGACGTGTAGGAGTATTAAGCCAGCTTGGACCACAACGATGCGGCTGAAGATTCGCGCCACTGTGGATGCTGTTATGTCTATACCCAGCTGTCCCTTTCTGGGTAAGTGTAAGGGTAGGTACTCACTAGCGGCAAAAACGCGCGCGACACGCCGCGTGCGGCAAGCGCGGTCGCGGCAGGCGCGTGCGTTCCCGTTCCCATTCGCGTTTTACGCGGCGCGGCGACAATTCTTGAAGTCTTATACAACTCAAGACTCCAAGTATCACTGCCTTTGAGCGTAAAACGCGAATGGAAACACGAACGCACACGCCTGCCGTGAACACGCTTGCCGCACACGGCGTGTCGCTCGCGTTTTTGCCGCTAGTGAGTACCTACCGTTAGGTTTTGGAGTTAGATCTCTGTGATGGAACGTGCGGCAAACGTGCTATTTGTTTGATCGCCCAAGCACGGCACTAGGCCGTTTACACTCAAGCACCCATCAGTCTTCAGCAAGTATGCTTCGTTGTCTCCAACGTTGACGTAATGCACATACAGTTCTTCCTCCGTCTCGCGGCGGTGTAATGTGCCGCGCATGCAGCAGCATTGTTAATGCTGTGACTCTTTGCTAACGTGATAACCTACGAGCAACACAGGTGGCTACGCATTTGGGCGTTGCTATTGTGTGACAGCTGGGGTGGTTGTAGGTGACAAAATAGAGGTCGGATGCACGGCACGTTCACGTGGAAAAGGGTCGAACGGTAGTGGTCCTCGTCCAAGGCAAGCGCAGTCGCCAACAGACTGCCCCATGATCACGGCGCCTGTTTACCCACTTGTGCCAAAGGACTTCCAACATGAGCGCCACGGTGGAAACGAAGACACCCAGCCCGTAAACTGCACAGAACAAGATAAGCGTGGTGGATGACTCTTCTTCTTTGCTTTTGGTTTCAGGTGGCCGCTCGCGTTTCATGAAAGGCTTGGCCAATCCGGCTTCACTGACTGCAAGAAAGATTCGTCTGTGCTGGTATCTGCAAGAAACCAACAATTAAAGACCATTGAAAATTTGTTGGAAAATAGAAGCCATTGTTTCATAGTGGGGCCGAAAATAGTCATGTAAAAAAAGTAGTGAGAATAGAATGCGCAGGAACTTGAGATTTATTTAAGTGTTCATCATGAAAGAGCATAGGCTTAAAACCACGGGTGCAGGAGGAGAGAACAAGACAGACAAAAGCCGTTTGTGTTAGCTTGTCTCTATGCTGTGTCTGTATTTGCACGCTTACGCTCACGATAAACCAGCAATGTCGGTGTTTCGCCGCAAGAGCAAAACAACGATTGTGATATAAAAAACTGTAATGTTATACACAGTAAAGCTAACCCTTTTAGGATCCGATCTGGCGTAACCCTACAAGAAATGTTTGCAGCTTGCACTAGTAGTGCAAGGATGGAGTAACATGGGAGCTTCGGGCCGACCTAGCTTAACAGCAAGCTGTAAACTAGCCTGTTTCCAATTATTAAAGGTACTGATAAGCAAGGCCTGATTTATTATCGTCATAATTATCAATATGTTATTTAGCATGGCATTTACGCTCATATTCTTTATTAGCAAGGTCAGAATTAACGTGGTTTTAATTAGAGAAACATTATTTAGCATGGATCATGATTAAGAATATCTTAATTAGCAAAGTCTTAACTAGCGCGATATCATGTGCAACATCTTAATTAGTGAGGCTTAATGAGCAAAGTCTTCAGCAGCAAGATCTTAATTAGCTTGATAATAGCGTGCGTTGGCCCAATTGCTGGAAGTTAGCGCCTGTATTTCGTCGGTGTTGCTTGTCTTTGTCTCGTGTATGCGCTAAAACGCTGCAATGGAACATCAACATACCCAAAGCCACGTGATTTGGACTAATTGGCCCCTTTATTAGCATGACATAGCTTAATTAGCTCGATCTTAGCATAGCTTGGCTTAATTGGACTTGACTAGGAACATGAAAATGAGGACGAAGAGAGCACGTGATATAAATAAACTGTAATGTTATACACAGTAAAGCTAACCCTTTTAGAATCCGATCTGTCGTAACCCTACAAGAAATGTTTACAGCTTGCACTAGTAGTGCAAGGATGGAGTAACATTGGAGCGTCTGGCCGACCTAGCTTAATAGCAAGCTGTCACGCAGTATGTTTCAAACTATTAAGTTATTAATTAGCCAGGGGATCATTATTATCGTCTCAATTATCAATGTTAATTAGCGTGCCTTAACTGTCATGTTCTGTATTAGCAAAGCCATAACTAACGTGGTCCTAATTAAAGAGATCTTGTCTATCGTGGTCATGGATAAGACTTAATTAGCAAGTTCTAAGTAGGGCGATGTCATGAGCAACGTCTCAATTAGCCAGCTTTAATGAGCAAGGTCTGCTGTAGCAAGATTTTAATAAGCTTGAACTTAGGGTGTGTTGGCCTAATTGGCTTCTTATTCGCACGGTATGGCTTAATTAGCTCGACCATAGCATAGCTTGACTTAATTGACTTGACTAAGCATGAAGACTGACTAAGAACACGAAGAAGGGGACGAAGAGAGCACGCGTTCACCGATGATGGTCGGTTCTTGTCTCGACTCTGCATGGCATAACAAAAAGCTTAAATGCTCCGCTGTAAAATCTGGCATGACCTCTGCGACGCCTCTGAGTACTACCTCTGCGGCCAGCGAAGTGAACTCCGTGCTCTCTATCGCTTCAAGTCTAAGTAAACGGGGAGAGCGAAGCACGAGCAGGCTGCTTCATACTAGAGCTGTGCACGGGCCGAATTTTAGAGCCCGGCCCGGGCCCGCTGACTGCGTCGAAGGCCCGAACTTAGAGCCCGACGCTAGAGGAATGCAGCCCGCCGGGCCCGGCCCGACATACAAAAACAAAAGCCCGGGCCCGGCCAGGTCCGGCCTGATATTATGAAGGTTTGCTGCAGAGACAAGATGTTTTCCGATAATGCGGTATTTTATTTAACATATCAAAGTGAAACATAAGCAAGCGACACATGACAGTCATTTCATGCGACAATTACAGGTTGTCGCTTAAAATTTAAACTGACCCAATCATTCGGGCTCAACTGAAGTGCGGCGCTGCTGCGTCACACATCCCGCCCAACTGGAGATCCGTTGGCTGCTCGCACTGGTAGCCGGAATCGCCAATATCTTTTTCGCAAGCATCACAATCTTGGAATATTTAGATTGTTTGTTCTTCCGTAAGTTTCAGTACTTCAGATGTGGGAGAGGGGATTATTCCTTGTATAGATAATCACAGAGCTCATCTTGTGTGACTTCACCCTCTCCCCTTGCGCTTTAAGTGGCTAAAGGAAAGGAGAAGCGAGAAAGCGGGTGGGGGGCGGTCGCGAAAAAGGCGCTACGCAGTGGAAAACAGTTCCTGCACAAGGTATATATTTTGGACTTGATTCGGGGCTTTGCATCCGGCACGGCCTGCCCGACAAAAAACAATGTAGCCTGAACTCGGCCCGGGCCCGAGATGAAGGGACGTCGGCCCGCCCGAGCCCGTCCAGCGGGCCGGGCCGGGCTCGGGCTTTCGGGCTACCCGGAGCCCGTGCACACCTCTACTTCACACTGCTTTCACACTTGACAAGCGAAGAGGGAACGAAAACTCCAGAGCGGGAGGAAAACCGTGTTAGCTCGCGTCCAGCACGTTGACGTTTGGTCCGCTTCGGTGGAACAGTGGCTACGGTGCTCGGCTGCTGACCCGAAGGTCGCGGGTTCGATCCCGGCCGCAGCGGTCTCATTTCGAGGGAGGCGAAATGGTAGAGGCCCGTGTACTGTGCGATGTCAGTGCACGTTAAAGAACACCAGATGGTCAAAATTTCCGGAGCCCTCCACTACGGCGTCTCTCATAATCATCTCGTGGTTTTGGGACGTAAAACCCCAGATATTATTATTACGTTGACGTTTGTTCTGCCACCGCTGCAGCCGCCGCTGCAGCCGCCGCCACAGCCGCCACCTCAAGAAATGAAGCGAATACATGTCAACCGCTCTCCGCCACGCGGCGCGGGATTCGAAAAATGCGTTGAGGAAAACCACGTGCAGCTCAACCAGGGGGCAAAGGGCCACAGCAGAAGTTTCCCTTAAGAAGTGCCTCGTCCTTCCACTGCGGAAGCACTGAAACTTCCTTATATTGCAATCACAGATCAACACGCTTTGGTACAGTGAGGTTCAATATACATGGGGATGTTTGATATGAAGTTGTTAAAGGTGAAATGCTTTGTTATATAGAATTTTTCATTATGCTGAAGTCCGTAATATCGAAGATTAACCTGTACATGTTTAACTGCGTAACAAGTGCGTCGTTGTCATAGAAAATGTGCTCAGGCAAACAGACATCATCAGTTATTACAGTATCACAACTTCGAGTGAGTCGTATATAAAAGACTCCGTGCATAACAGTAGCACCGTAGACTTGTGGGCGAGTACCAGGGGCGTAGCCAGGGGGGGTGGGGGCTTGTGGGACTTCAGCCCCCCCCCCCCCCCCCCCCGAATTTTTTTCGTATTGTGATGTATCGCCGACGGAAAAAGCTAGGTGTGTCGGAAATCATCCTGCATTTTTTTCTAAAATTGCTTTTCGCAGTCGAAAAGACACTTCGGTGTGAACATTGCGGACCCCTGGCGGTCCTGTATCTGGCTGTGCAGCGCATGATACCGCAACAAATATTCTGCAAAAGAAGGCGTACTACCTTATATTGCCATTTTAGCCATGTCACGGCGAAGGAGTAACTATTGTTGACACGTAGGACGCTCTGGATTAAGATATATAGAAGGGGCCTCCAACAAACCTCAACTAACGGGCCGCAGTAACGAAATGTAGCCCCACAAGCGCTGGGAGGACAGTGAAGATGGTGGATTCCGGTGGGGGGGGGGGGGGGGGGGGTGCAGAGAGTTTGTTTGAATCAAAATGTCACCAAACGTTGCCTCTTGAAAGAATAAAGAAATCCTTTCATCATGGGTCATTTCAGAACGATATTTGACGTCAGGTCACGGAAAACATGTCTACTGATTTTCAGAATGACTAAAATCTGGACGCCGATTCTGAAATATGGAGTTTTCGTTTCACGGTGATGTTGCAACTTATCATGAGTGCTTGGGGTGCCTCGCGCACACGCACAAAACACTTCAGACCAGTCCCGTCTCTTTAGCTTGCCTGAACAAAGAGCTATTATAGGTACAGTGAAACCTCGGTGATACGATCACAGGTCGTACGAATTTCGGGATGATACGAATTTTTCTTTGGTCCCGGCGAAGGCCCATTGGCCTCCAGTGTAATAAAGTACGGTTGTTGCGAACCGATTTTCACTCCGCGACGTTTGATACGAACGTACGCTACCGCCCAGGTAGGAAGAGGTGCTGTCCGCGCTGTCGCGGAAGACACACCAAGCATGTGCGAACGCGGGAACGCAAGCGCGGGCCTGCGCACCGCACTGCCAAATTGTCATAATCACAGTGTAAGAAAAGTACTTTTCTTATTGTCAGAATAAACCTTCAGAGACGCGTCATGGACTCCGAGATTGTGTGCGCGAATCTTTGAGGCTCTCATGTGCCTCCGGGTGCCTTCGCGCTTAAATTACAGAGGGCTTTGGCACAATGCTTTTTTTTTTTTTCAAGTGCGTCGACGCGGGCTGATGTCGTTGTACTGTGTTTACACGTGCCTGCCTCGTGCATCAGGCACCCTATGAAAGGTGGACGAGGACCGAAAGAAGGCGAGGACGGTCATGACAAAAGAGTCGGGCCTCACAACGTCAAAGTGCGCGACTGTTGAGGTCGCACTTGTGCGGGCACGGCCGTAAATCTACCAAAAACATCCCCAACAGCTCCACTATAACAATATAACATAGGACCGTGGTTCTGAATTTTTTTGTCCTTGATCTATCGCGTCAAAGCGCTTCTTCCATTACTTTCGCCGTAGTACTCCGGTGTCACGCGAAAAAAGATACTAAAATTTGGAAGGGGCTACAGCTGTCGCGGGTTCGCGGGTAATGAACGCACCTGGTTCATTAAATAAACACGCGCGTACGGGCCGCGTATTTACGAGTGCTGGTATGATTGCCGCCATCTAAAAACTTAACTGACAATCATTCAGAGTTCTCCCTAACGTTGGTGCGGCCCTGAAAAACAATAAATGAAAATGTACGCAAACATTCTTTTGTCGCATGCTAATTTTCCATGCTTTCTGGTGATGCGAATTTCGGATGATGCGAATATTTTTGGTGGTCCCGTGAGATTCGTATCACCGAGGTTTCACTGTAGTAGGTGAGAAAATAAAGCGAATACTATTTAGCAAACTCGCTAGGCTATTCTGTCTGAAGGCACGGGCCACTGGCAAGGGGTCCGCGGGCCTCGTGTTTTGTCCCGGCATTGCACTATATTTTTAGAACAAAAGGCATCTACTAATTTGGGCTGCTAGGGTACGCTCATCAGCGGGGGATGCATCCCCCCCAGTGGATAAGTAAGGGTGGGGGGGGGGGGGGGGGAGAGCACCCTTGATTCACTCCTTAACTGACCACTCCAACTTCAAAGTTGCTCTGATGTATTCAGTGTTGCCATGAGCTGACATTTTTGAGGTCAATCTTTGGAACACACCCAATTTTTTTCCCTGTCCGAGAAGCGAATTCACATCGACGACGCTACTAAGGAGACTATAATTTACTAGCAATCCTGCTTTGCCAAAATTACTTCCTTATAACGGTGATAGTGCTTCGAACAGCCCTCCTTCGGGCAAAGCATGATGACTGTCTTGTGCTATATATGTGGCGTTTTTGTTTTCTTAAAGAACCAAATAAGAAAAGGGCTAAATTTCACGGGAGCGTAAAACGTGTCAAAGTATATTTCTCTTTTAAACGAATTGTAATCAAAATGGTACAATTCCTCATCGTAACGTGAACTCAAAAAGGCAGTCTTGAATTTAAAAAAAAAATCAGCGAAATTCTTTATTTGCTTGGATCAAACTGAGTCAGATCCATTAAGTCAGTGCTGTTTCAACAAACACGACCAAAACAACCAACGCGACCAGGTCCAATCTGTTTCATTTGGGTCCTAGTAGCTTTCCCATATTGCTTTCATTCGACGACCTTTGCGCTGCATATCATGGCCTTCTTTCACTCCGAGACGGTATATTTGAAATAGAAGACAACTGAAATGAAGGTATTGGGCACCGCCTTATTTCTTGAAGAAGAAGCGATCCGAAACGGCGTCGAAATCAAATGAGCTAAGAAGAAGATGAAGAAGAGCTGAAACAGTTTTCAGGCTAAAAACAAACAAATAAAATAAACCAACAAAGAAACAAACAAACAAACAAGCATTTTTCTGAAGGCCCTCAAGATGCCAAGAACGACAAAACGCTGCCGGCAGTCCAGAATGTTACGCATTTTCCCTGGAAGGATCACGTGCTCTATAAGTCTAGTTATCGTCGTTACGCCAATGCAACAAAAGGCGGCACTGACGGAAGCACAAGCATGGTGTTAATGTTGTGGCAAAATTTTGCTGTATCGTTCATTTGCAGCGATTTAGACTTCTTTTACGACCCAAGTCAAGCCCAAATGAAATATTAGAGTCTCTAAAAGCCAAATACAAATTTTACTCTAGAATACTGACGATAGTAGGCTACATAGATTTTAGCCGCAATTAGATTTGAGGTATTTTGGTGACATGAGCGCACTGGCGGAAACAATGTTGGAGCTGGCCCGACCATATGTCTGCATTTTTTTCAGTTTTAGTTAAAGCGGACTTGGCTTTTTAAGAAGAAAAGCGCCACATATATGTATAATCTGGCTAGAATAGTTCCATTTCTACCGCGCTGTTATTCGAACTCAGTTAGGCCAGCTTTTTGCAATGCTACTAATAATAATATTTTGTGGAGTTTGACGCGCCCAGGAACCACGGTTTGGTTATGAGGCACTCCGTAGTGGAGGACTACGGAAATTTCTACTGCTTGACTTCCTTAACAAGCACTTAAATTAAGGAGGCTCGCGCACTTACAGTGGGCTCAAGCATTTCGTCTCCATAAAAATGCCACCGCCGCGGCCGGGATGGAACCCACATCATTCACGTCAGCAGTCGAGCACCGTAACTACTGTACCACCGCAGTAGCTTGCGCTCTGAAAATTTTGTTTGCTTTGTATTTTTTGTCTTTTACTAATGCGAGTATCACGAGGTTAGCAAAAATCTATATTTAATGTGTATTCCATAGAACCACAGCTGTCTATGTGAGCTACGTTGTCTCGTGACTGAGTAGCGTATTGTATTGGGATAAGTGGTGTTGAAAGGTGTTGCGTAAAAAGTTAATATCTCATAATTCACGTGAATGGATGTCTATACAACTCTGGAAACGAAGCAGTATGATAGGGGCTCATTCGCAAAACATCGCGTCGTCTAAGTAGCATCAGGTAGCATCCTATATTCCCAAGGAAATTTTACATTTAACTTCTGGTTCTAGTCACTCGTTTGCGGTCAGAGAGGCAGGTCATAATTTCGCTCACCGCCAGTTCATCTCAGCAATACATGCACCCTGCATTATTAAGGTTCGCAATCAGTGTGAACGCTTGCTTAGTTTTCATGCAAATAAATGCTATTAGTTGCACTTTCTAAGAAAGCGTAGCAGTGCATTTTTAGTGGGACGTCAGGTAAAAAGGTGGATAAAACTGTCTTGTGGGTAGAAAAACTTACATAGTATTGCGTTACAATGTCCACTACCAGAAGGTAAAGTCGATCACTGTGTCTATGACAAAGCTCATATACTCGATCACTGTACAGCCCCAAGCGCAGGGGCCCCATACCGAGAGGTTGGAAGCCTGTACAGGACATCGGCATTACTCTAAGGACAACTGAAGGTGGTGTCATCCCCACAGGGTGGACACCCTCCGCGTTCTAGGTATGATGATTGAATCGAACGGCTCTAATAACCAGACTGTCCTGAAGCTTACCAAGAAAACGGACAATGCACTCAGGTTAATAAAAAGGGTTGCCAACCAGCAGCAAGGACTATGCGAGGACAACCTCGTAAGGTTGGTGCATGCTTTCGTGATGTGTCACGTCACCTACGTCGCGGCCATGCACAACTGGCAGAGGTCGGAGCGGGACAAGCTGAGCACGTTCATAAGAAAAGCGGTCAAGAGAGCCCTCGGGCTTCCCATGTACACGAGCTCGGAGAGACTGCTCCACCTCGGCGTGCACAACACGCTTGAAGAGATAGCTGAGTCACAAGAGAGGGCGCAGTCTGCCAGACTTTCTACCACCAGTGCCGGGAGAAACATCTTGAGAGAGCTTGGAGTTCCCCCAAACTGAAATTGACGCCAGATACTGCGGCATTCCGCGAGAACAGAGAGAGCGCATTACCGTTGCACCCATACCTCGTAATGTCCACCCTGAGTACAACGTAGGCAGACGACGGGCTAGGGCTAAAGCCCTCCTAGAAGATGCCCACGCACATGCCCGGAGTTGCTGTTTCGTCGACGCTACACGGTACCCAAACGGAAAAGCATTCGTCGCAGTCAGCGTTGATCAAGATGGGAAAGTGACAAACTCCATAACGGTCCGGACCACGACGGCCGAGGTTGCCGAACAGGTCGCAATAGCCTTGGCCCTGCTAGACTACGGGAGAACAACAATATACAGCGACTCGAGATCGGCAGTCCGAGCATTCGCTAAGGGCACCGTCTCGGAATCAGCCTTGCGGATTGTACGAGATAAGGAAGTTAAGCAACACACAATCGTCTGGTTCCCCGCTCACATGGGACAGATCGAGGGTGCTCCGTCCAACCTCAACGAGTCGGCCTACAGAGCTGCGCGAGGGTTCGTCGACCGCGTAGCTATCGAATGGAGCGGCGATGAGGTTCTGGACAACAAAGATCCTCCAACCACGTACAATGAACTCACCAAGAACTTTTATCTCAGGAGGCGAAAGTATCCGCCGCCACACAGTAAATTGAACAGGTCTCAGGCGTTGACGCTCAGACTCTTGCAGGTCGGGGCATATCCCAGTCCCGCATTCTTGCACAAAATCTACCCAGAAATTCAGACGTCAGACACTTGCGTGCTTTGCTCAGACTTTGCCAGCTTAGAACACATGCTCTGGCGGTGCCCTGCGTTACGGGTTCACGAGGACGTTACATCGTCCAAGTGAGATGCTGCTCTACGCAGTCCGGATTTGAAAAATCAACTATGGGCAGTCCAACGGGCCCACGACGTGGCGGAGAGGCTAGGCCTATCTGTCCCGACGTGGGAGCGGCCCGCTACGTGCTAGTTCACGCCCCGACGGACCTAAATAAAGTTTTTCCATACCATACCATACCATCATGCAAAAATAGATGACCATTGCGGTGCGTGATATATCCTGGAGGAATTATTGTTCTAGGTGAACATCTGGAGAGGAAAATTATGAGGGCCTTCTTCTCAGGAAACGTGTGATGCAGCAACGTCATGTCAGTAGAATTAAGCGCGAAATGTAAAGTTTCGGTAGTACTAGAATGCCACTTAAACAACGTTCGCTTTTGCGAATTGGTCCCAAAGAATGTACTGCGTTTCCAGAGTTGCATAGACTTTCGTTAGTTGACATGGGCAGCCCTATGTAAAAGACTTTTAATTGTTTCCTCCACAATGGCAAGCGGGCACGTTTCACCGGAGAGCTGCTGTGAACGATGAGAAGTGTAAAGGAAAACTAAAACTATGCATATGCATTTCATTAGATCACAGTTTTTAATACACTTTGTGCTGCAACAGCGCCATCAGGCAACTAAGACACATTTAAAATGCTGGAGAAGCAAATACGCATCCCTCTGTCATATATATATATATATATATATATATATATATATATATATATATATATATATATATATATATATATATATATATATATATATATATATATATATATATATATATATATATATATATATATTGTAACGACGTGGGATCGACGAGCACACGGAGGATCACAAACAAATACGTTTTATCAAAGACCGAAAACACTGCAACGTCTTCTTTGTCCCTGCGCTCGGCCAAAAACACTCGCGCTGCTTCGTTATCCTTGCCACTGGCACATACGCGCGGCAATATATGTATATATAGTGCTAATATGCAAGCCCCCCCCCCCCCCCTTCCTTCGAACAAAATTCCTGGCTACGCCACTGCGAGTACGTATCGTTCATTTTGATGAACTACTAGTGGAACACTGAAGAAACAACAGGCAAGGACAAGCGCTTTTCCTCGCCTGTTCTTTCTTCAGTCTCAGTTAGTGCTTCGCCAGAAATTCAACAAATGCATTACCGTGTTTCTTCGTGGCAAGCCTTGTGTGTACGCCTCTATTCTGGAAGAAATAATCTTCGCAAGTCCTGCACCATGTTCCCCTCTCTATTTCGTCGCTCGCCTGCGCTCTTTGTTCTGCCCATCAAGACATTAGGCAATGTCGTCCCAAGGAGCCCAAAGTCACACCATTCAGAATCCGTGTCTAGCCGAAAACATTGCGAGTGGCTTTTCCAGCCGCGTGAAAGAGGCGAGAAGGGTTGGTACCTTGAGCAGCCATTTCCTTGGCCCTTTGTGATAAGCTATGAGAACCAGAGAAGAAGGAGGTAGACACAGACGGAAAGACAGGGAGGTTAGCTAGTTATCAAACCATCTGGCAACCTTGTGCTGTGGAAAGGGTTAAAGCGTTAGAAAGTAATATGAAAGAGACGTTACAAAAAAGAAAAGACCAGCAAAGAAGTACACAAAAAACTACACTTCTTAAAGTCTGTCGCTAAAAGCAGTTGTCCGCACGATGAAAGCCTTCTTTGCTGAGGAAGGTCTGGGCTTGTGCCCTATGACTTTCTCCTTTGACAATCGGCTGTTTTCAAGTCGGTAAAACACTCTCGAAATTTCTTTTCTAGACGCACTGAAGCCGCGACACTCTGAGAGAAGATTAGTGATTGTTTCCTTGCGGCTACAGCTATCATACGTCGGGCTGTTGGTCTTTCCCATCCGAAATGAGCGAGTATGTGTGAAGACTACACCAAGCCAGAGGTGGCACTGAAGCGTCTCGTCAGCTCTAGATATTCCCGACGGAAGACGGAGCTGTCCATTTGGTTCCGCGTTTGGGAGACGAGCGTTGGAAAATTCCGTCGAGTTCCATTGCGCTATTGTGAATTCGCGTGCGAGCGAATGAAGCCTTATAGCTGTGTCTATTCTGAATAACAGTGTAGCTACATGATGGAGAACATAATGACCAGTCCGGGTTGCTGCACGTTCATTTCCGTAAATATAACGATGGCCCGGTATCCAATGACACCCAATGTTATGTTTGCACAGTGAGACTGTCTATGGCTCGCATTTGAGAAAACTTGGACCATCTCCCCGAAGGGAACCCTGATGGGATGCGAAGCAGCAGCGGTAAGCACGGCGTTGACCCGGTTGAAACGGGCGTCATCGCAGATAAACGAGCCGAAAGAGTGTTTCCACTCGACATGCGGTCGAGCGTTGTGGGCGGTGGAGAGGGTGAAGCAGAGAGAAGTGACACGTTCAGAGGTGTTGCGAGCGGGCGGAGCGAGGGAAGCGTGCGAGGGGGAGCGTGACGTCACGCGCAGCTGTGGCGTGACCTACTTGGCAACGCTCCAACACCTACGGCGAGGGGAACGCGTTGCGGCGCATTCCTACGGACGCACGTAACGTACGGCGTTACACACGTGAGTCAAATAGCTGCTTCGCACCTAAAAAAGTGTTTGCGAGGTGTTGACAAAAACAAGCTATCCGTGTGGCTTGCTAAAGCCATCTGTCGGAGGCGGCGCGAAACCTTGCGCCGTCAATGTGACCCTCACCACCATTTCGTTGGCGGCGGGAGGTGCGTTGTTTGCGTGCGCAGAACAGTACATGCCTCCGCGCTTTCCCGCTGTCTTCGAGTGATTGTCCCTTTACCGTGAAGTACATGCCCGCATAGAGCGCCGTCGGCAACAACAAAGCGAGTACAATCGACGTCGCAGGTTTAATATGACTGACAAAGATCGGGCCAACGACGCTAAGCGCAAACGCATTGCCTGCCAGGATCCTCATTATCACTAAGCCGAAAATGGACATCGAGGAGTTTAGTAATAATGACTGGTGCTACCCGGGAGCCTCAGCAAGGCTTCAAAGGGAATTGACAGGGAATCCGTTAGTGTAACCTTAGAGCATTTGTGATCATCTGTGGTTCGCCCGACGCCATTCCGCCATCTCCAGCGTGCGTGACCAACTGCAGCGTGACTCTGCGACGGCACCCATGCAGCAGTGTGTGTCACGAAACTGCCCCGAGCAAGTGCCAGAGTGCGGGACGTGTCGCGACTCGTTGCTGAAGTTGTGCCCCGGCGCGCCACCACCAACGGCTACGTGCGCCTCCCATAAAATAATAGAAATAATATTATAGAGGAAAGGCTACTGTCTGAACGCCTTTGGGTGATGTGCACATGCTGCTTGACACACGCCAGTGGCCACTTTAATGTGAAGGGGACTGATGACATTGCTAGGAAAATAACTAAGTCAAGAGAGAAAATTTTAACTATACTTAAGCAAAACAAACAGCTTCGCTGGTCTTCCATCTTCACACAGAGGAAGGGTTTTCACTTTTTGCTCTGTAGCGCGGGGATGTAGCAGTCTTGTGCGCGAGAATAATTGTTCATTCGGTCCATGGCAATATGGTGACAATGAACTGGGGAGCGGCGTTGGAGTCAGAGAAAACTGACGAAATCTTTGATGGTTCTTCAATCAGTTTTTGAGCAGCACGGATTGCGGCGAGTTCCGCACCCGTCGATGATGCGAGATGTAATGTGCTTGAATTTTACGTTGATGGACTTCTCGGGAAAAATCTCTGCCCCGGCTGAGGTTGTAGAAAAAAACTGAACAATCCGTGTAAATGTGAAGGTGTCCACTGTGTTTCTCATGCGGGAACAGTATAGGCTTGTTGTGGGGCTAAATATAATGACCGTGTTTCGTTTGCGCTGCCGGGAATGGTTAGGAGGGCTTTCAGTGGATGTCGGCAGAGGGAGGGGGTTGAAATCTTGCCGCTGTTTCCATATCACCAATGACTGGTTATTTTTGCTCGCCACTAGATGACGCGAATAGATGCTGTGGTTGCTATCGCTCCCGCTTAAACGCGCTGCAGGCCGCCGCCGCAGCGCACAGGCCACGCGCTCGCGTGTTCCCTTTCATAAAAATTGACACTGTACTGCATAAGTTTCCAAGTGCGCCACTGGGATTTGAACCTGTGACCTCTCTCTCCACAGCCTGCCACGTTCGACAGCTCTGCCACGTGCCACTTGATCTGTGGTGCTTACGGCGAGCATTTACCGCTGGCGGCATGCAGACCTCGGAGGCGTTTCGGCGTGTTCAGTACCACCTGCGAGATGGCGCGAAGGGTGCGCATTAAAAGGGCCCTGCCACACTTTTCCAAGTAGCCATGGAATGGATTCACTAAAGGAGCTTATTGCCTTCACGAATTCACCACCGCAAACACTTTTAGAATTCGTCCAGTACGAGCGGAGTTACAGATTTGTCGCACGCTGCAATTGCATTCTCTCTTCTCTCGTCCCGACGAAAGAGCTGGAAGCTAAGCAGGGAGGGATGGCACGGGGAAAGCAAACACGTCACGCGCGCCTCGTGACCTTGAGCACTTTTTCTCTTTTTTTTTCTTAATTACGCGGCTTTTCAGTGTGATCGCGCGCGCACGCGTGGGCAAGTCGCGGCCTCCCGCGTCGGCCCCTGTAATGACGGAGCGCGCCACGCTCAAACCAGCAATGGCTGATACAATGGCTGTGACGAGTGATTTTTAGAGCTTGTAGCGTCATTTGTTGAGAGAAGAGAAATCAATTTTTAGCTGAATTTGAGAATTTATTGTGAATTCCAGGCCGTGTGCTGCGCTATAATATTTGGGTCGCGTGTTCTCGGGAGCCTCGACTACCGATCGGAAGCGTTTTCTGACCATGCTCAAAAATTGTTGCAGGCCCCTTTAAAGCAACACTCCTAGATTCTTTTTCAACTGCTCTTGAGAGGCGCACTACAAAGTGGCCCATTTATGTGCCCATTCGCGATGTGGAACGCCGGGCAAGCAATCCTTCGAACGCGAAACGGCGCAAGAGGCGCAGAGGGGTCATGCCACGCACCACAGTGTTCAACAAGGAGGCGCTGGCATAGTCGACACATGCGGCGCGCTGATCAAACACGAAGTAACAACTGTGACAGTTGTTAGTTCGAGTTCGTCCTGTGTATACCCGTGCGTTTTTTTCCAGCCTCCTTCTTTGTGTTTGATGCTGCTAATCATTATCAGTCGCAAGGTTTGCACCACAGCACTCTGCAGTTTTCTCTGCGTTTCCGAGTTGCTCCGCGCGTGACCAACAGTGGACTTCTTTGTGCGTCCTTCTTTGTGTTTGAGCAGCGTGGTGCGAGTGTCGACCTGTGACAGTTGCTAGATCGCGCTCGTCCTGTGTGTTCCTTTCGGGGGGTCCTTTGCGCTCGAGCGACGCTCCGCAAGTATCAAGTTGCTTCTAATTCATCATGTGACATTCCAATTTGTTGCTGTCGCATTAATTGCTTCGCCCTGGCGGCGAAACCATGACTTTTTTTTCTTAAAAAGCGCGCCTTACTTTGAGTGTCGTCACAAAAAACCGCACGGACACGTCGCTGCCTGCCGTGGCGGCCGCGCTCATTATGCAGCTCACGGCGCTCAAATCAGGAATGACCGTGGACTTCGTGTTTATGACGCGGCCACACTCGTTTGTGGCCTCACTTGTCGAGAGCAGAGCTTGCGGTTTCCAGCTAACCTTGCGAAATCATAGTAAATTCCAGGCCGCGTAGTGCGCTATAATGTGTGGCTCACATCGTCAAAGGAACCTTGAATACCGGTCTGCAGCTTTTCCTGACCTTTCTCAGAAAGTGTTACAGGGTCACTTCAAGAACGCTCGTCATGCTTCACTTACGCCCTCTATGATTACAAAACTTCGGACTTGATAACACTGAGAAGATTACGCATAATCTTTATTTGGCTGTCTACAAAATCGATTCCGTATTTTTGCCTACTAATATAATATATTATGTTGAAGGCGAAAAGCAACGTAAAAATTCAGAGGACTTCTCAGCTGCGAAAATGCATCTGCTCTCCTAATTGCGGTTGTCGTCTTCATGAGAAGTTCGCGCTGAATAATCGTAAAAATCATACAATAACCTAGAAAAATGACAGGAAATTATTACGATTGTCTACGTCATAGCGTAGCGGTATAAGGGAAATAGGTGCGTCTTTTTGTACACTCTTCATGCCGCAAATAACTGAAAAGGAGAAATATATTATGGAAACAGCTGTGAATACTTGTATGAATAGTTCAGACAAGTTATCCAAGAAAAAAGCGTTTTCTCCTGAAAACAGTAATTGCTGAATCTCTCGAGCACCTCGATTCTTCCGAGACTTACATAACTGGTAGAACTGCATGCAAATAAACCATACAAAACACAATATACACGTTCAGAAATAACCAAAAATATAAATCGGAGACAATGTAGCTGCAAATTCTGGTTTGTACCTACCGTAGGGGATGGTCTAGTCTCATCGGCGATGCTTGGAGGTCTAGTCCGTACTGTTGTCCAGGAACAAGGCCGAACTCCGCAGCTGACAGGACGTCATACTCTCCGCAGGTTGTCATCGCCACGTCCGCTTCTTCACTGGCCATACGGTAGCAATCAATATCTCTACGAGGAATACAGCGCTCAGGACTGCAGTTCTTCATTATGCTATGAAAGTGAAGAGTGCGATGAAAATGATATATCCATTGATATGAGAAACAACCTTTCACAATGTCTTCATTGATTCCGAACCTTAGCTCATCCACATTAGTAATACCCTGTGATGTCGCTTGGATAATCCTGATACCGGTAATAGCTGTATCAACGTAGCTTCCAAGGAACAGCATTCCTATCATCCAGACAGCAAGCGACAGGCTTGCGAGCTCTGCAACGTGTCCTGCAGCATCGTGAGGGCACCGTCCATACAGAGTGCAGACGAGCAACAGCACGAGATTTGCCAATGGAAACCTGCGACCAGCAAACAATATGCGAGTCCGAAACCAACTGCAAAGCGTTATTAATATTCCAAGACAGCTGAGGTAAACGTGAAGCCAAATTAATGGCTCCCACGCGTAATCTAAGGATGTGGCGACTTCGCCAGGCCTGCTAAATATGCAGAGATTTGAGGGAGAATATTGAGCGTGAATATAGTAATAGGCTTCAGAAACCTCGACCTCGTGCATGTTAGGCGCAAGGATAAAGTCATCATCGTAACTGCAGGCCTCTTTTTCAATTATGGAGTTATTTTTACTGCGATAGGCGTCCAGCACTGCCATCGTTTCCGCGTTTCTGGAAAGCCATTGTGCAGGAATGCCGTAGCAAATTCGGTATTCATTCCCAGAAGGAAGAGCTCTCTCATTCTCCTCAATAAAAAGTTCCTGAACGGTCACATTCAGCCGCTTATTGCAGTCTCTGATGCTATTTAGAGGTATATTGAAGCTTTCTTCTGCGACACTTGTCACGTAGCAGACAGTACGTGAGAACACGTGCAGTATTTCTTCGTGCGAGTTACCGAATACAAACAAGCGATGGTTTTCCTTTAACCAGCTGCTCGAAATGAAGTCTTGCATTTCTGCTGTCCAATTCCAGTACGAGGGTAGAAAATACAATCGAACTTTTTGCCGCTGCTCTAATGGTTCTTCGTCCATTGTGCGATGTATCTCCTCAAGTTTATAGTTGGCTTCGAGCCAATCGATAGCTATGAATTTTACAGCGAATGGAAAGTGCTGTACATGAGGATACAAGAAAGGTGTCGCTTTGGGTGGATAAACAACTGCCCTCCATGCGTCGGGTGGTTTGGATGCTGCCATAGCCGAAATCATCTGCGCGTGCAGGTTGGCCGACCTACAGGAAAATAAAGTGGATGATAGAAAGATGATAAAGAAGATTGTGGCGCGCATCGTCACGGCTCTCCTCGGTCTTCCTTTTCGTCGACAGACTCTCTGCCGGCACCAGGGATCTGGAAGAACAAAGCGAAACAATACAAGCGCGAATATTTTATTCAAATATTTAAGACACAATGCAACGAGTGTTAAACAGTTGCACCGCGCAGGAATCAGCTTGCCTATAACCATATGTTTTGATACAATTTTTTTTTATTTGCACTGCTGCGGCTTTTCAAGCAATGAATACGAAAAACACGAAAGCCAGGTGATGTATGGAATATATATACTTGCCATGAACTAGTTAAAAAATAATAGTGTATCCTTCGGTTGGCGAACACTCGCGACTAAAACTTAATTATTAGTCCTTCTTCCGAGTGTGCGATTGGCGTATGGTAATCATGTTCTAGTGCATCGCCCGTTAAGTACGTAATCTGATAGCAGAGTGCAAAAAAAAAAAAAAAGAAAACGCCCGCTTCGCATTAGGGGTGCCAAGACTGAAGTAAGTGCATTACTGGGCAGTTTCCTTTGTTTCTCTTCGGTTTTCTCTTTCTTTCCTCCGCTCTTTCATTTTTGATTTCATTTTCCTTTCTTTTTCTGTATTTCTTCTGACTTTATTTCTCTTTACATTTCCTCTCTATTTACCTATTTCTTTCTCTTTTTTGCTCTTTGTATTTTTCTTCTCTTTCTTTCTCTCTTTTGTATTTCTCCCTTTGTTTGTCTTTTTTGTCCATTTTTATACGTGGTTTTGCCTGCGTTACGCCAAGCGACGACGCAATACGACAGCATACGACAGCCCAGACCCCTGAAGCACTCCGCCCTTATCGTCATCAAGGCGCTCGATGAACAAGTGGACGAAGACTTCTCCTTGGCGACAGCGCGCGCTTAATATGCTACAGATGGCTGTGCTATTCGTGGTTTTGCCAGCGTTGCATATGGTGACATCATACAACAGCCGGCCCCCTAAAGTGCTCCGCACCCAAAATGATAAGTATAAAGAAGTTGAACCATACGTAACAGTTTGAGCGAAGGTACTCTTGCAGGCGCTAGGTATCAAGCACCAGTTTTCTTAACTGCGTTTTGTTGTTACGCAGCTACTGGTGACACGGCAGGGTTGCTTTGTGACCCACAGGCGATTATGTGTAGAATATGACAGTATGATTAACACGATCTTTCGTCTCCATTGCTTGTCACTGACACCCGTATTTGCTCCATGAAAACTACCGGCACGGCCTTGGGCTGGCAACCACGCTGTCGCTTGAACATAATTCAGGAGATACCTTCTGTGTCTCCTCAGCATACCTAATGGCAGTAAACTACTATGGTGTCCCAGAGTGTTAGCTGTTTGGTCCGACACTCAGGTGGCCGTGTTTGCTCAGCGAGACGGCAGCCAGTCGTCACTGAGAGGTCGAAGCTAGCGGAACTCTTAGAATTATCGGGTACGTGAAAAAGCTTAGCTTCGAAATGCACATACAGCCATGTGCACATTGTTCGCAAACGAGCTTACTTGAATGAATAAAAATGTCGCAGTTGCACTGTTGGCGGCAAAAAGTCGGTGCTCCAGGTTCTGCAATTCACATAAGCGAAGTTGAGAAAAGCGGCCCCATATTTAGACTTTGTCGCCACATTTCAACCAAGCAACAAGTCGTGGTGTAAGGTTGGAGCAACGCGTCTATATTTGATAGTTAGCTGCGTTGATCTAGTCACAAGTAACGGTGCACAAATGTCTTCACGTGAATGTTCCACATCGAACATATTTACTGAATTTACGGCAGACATTTGATTAGTTACACTTGATAACATGCTAATTACATAACAATATTGACTAAAAAGAGCGTCTTTCGTGCACAGCAGATAGTACCTCTAAGGATGTACAAACCTTGCGTATATGCTTTTCTTCTCACCAGCAGTATAGACAGTCAAGGAACGCAGAACCTTATGCCGTTCCGTTCAACTGGAACTCCGCACAATGAGAATGCTGTTCTCTGTTCCCGGTAAAAGAAACGAGCGGCTGTACCTGCTTTACACGCGATCACTTCGTCACAAGAATTACTTTGGCAACTAGAGCAATGCAAACAAATTTCCACTGGCGGAAATCCACTCACTTGTTTCTTTCCTGCGTTACCTTCCAGTTTCATACTTATTGAACAGCCGCTGGTGTATGTTGTCTGAATCGAAACTTTTAATATGGTTGTGCGTTAGGTCAGCAATGAAATTCTCTCGAAGGAAAGCGTTCGAATCTTGCCATTCTAGAGATGTGGCGAGTAAACTCAGAAAAAAAAAAACATCAGCAATAGCGTTGGAACGGCGCAATTTAGTTATCCTTCGTTGCGTCGCAGCCAAGAATAACATCTTGAAGGATTTGGCAACGAAAGCGGGATAGCACGTGCATGTACGCGTCATGTTCAATTCTATGAAACCAGGTCGATAGAGATGCCCGAGTTGATCGCGGCGATAACTTCTAGGCTTCTCATCTCTTCGACTGCCAGTGAAGAGTATTGTTGGATAGCAAAGAAAACTTAATCGGGCCTGTCTTAAATGCGGCATTGAATAACTCCTTTTTTTTTTCTACGAGTGTCGTCTGCCATGCTTGGTACAAAGTACAAAGCACGAGCAATAGCGGGGCAGCGACGCGATCAAAGAGCACTTAGGGGCGGCACAGTCGACAAGAATACATACGACGATTTGAGATTGCCATGTGCGAAAGAATTTATGCGTGTATTTGAAAGAATCCACTTATGCCGGAGATCGCGACGTAAGGCTGCTGAAACATATTTGAACTCATTAGGCTTAGTAATTTGCCTTCATCGCCAAGCAAAGCAGGATAGTTTGATGTATGCAGAGACTCATTTCCGAAGTGAATATGTTCAAACCACGTTTCTGTTGAAAACCCCGAAATAAAGAGCAGTTTTTTTCATCACATTTCCTAGGTTACACAAAGGTACGAGTACGAGTGCACTGAAAATGCTTGAGTGCGCTGTGGCAGTTGCGATTTGATTGCTTTGGGGCAATGACAGAAAAAAAGAGAAAGAATAGCAGTCAACGGTAGCGACCAGCGCTTTTTTTTCTGAATATTTCAAATGAATCTCGCAAATTAATACGGGAATCCGAGAAGAACAAAAACATTTTGTGTATAGCTGAGTTAAATATTTTATGGAATGGTTTTGAAACCGTAATTATAGTAATTAAGTCATTACGGTAATTACGGTTTGAAACCGCAATTAAGGAAACCACAAATAGAGTGCTCCTAAATCTAACTTTAGATGTGAAGTGTTCCAGGAAGTTTCAGACGCGAGCGCAAGAAGAATAAAGTAACGCACAGGACAAGGCTGAACAAGCCCATGCATGAACATCGCAATTTGCTGCCAACAGGCACAGATTGCACTTGCCCTTGCATTGCAAGAGGTGCGGATGCATACGCATTTTCGGTAGTGTCTCGATTGTGGGGAGGGAACGTAATAGACTGGAGAGCCAAATATGCGAAGGTTTTCCCATCATGAAGTTGGGCGCTGAATTGTGTCAGTAACCCTCGGTGCATACCACTGATAAAGAACTTAAATACCTGGCGAATCTATAATTTTCCATGTAGCGCAAGTGATAAGGTCCGGTTAAGATAAAAAAAATTGGGCAGATCCCACGTTCTATGGGAATCGATGTTATGCGAAGCATGCAGAGGGATAGTGACTGGGGTGTAATTTTAACATTGAGCGAAACGTTACGAAATGACGCTAAAGATCCGCACAAATGTTGTACGCACATACTTATGTTGAATAGTCGCATATGTTTTATATAGCCAGTTGTTTACAGTTGCATAACGATGACAACAGCAACATGGGTATTACCAACACCAGAAGCGGTAAACTGATATGTAGTGCTTGCGCTTGCGAGGATGAGATAGATCTGGCTAGCGCTACGTAGACCAACTTGAGTGGATGGCGCTTATGTATACTATTGACGTTAACCACACGTGACGCCTGTATCATAGGAGTGCATATGTACTGTTTATAAAATTAGATAGCCAGCATTGCAACCACAATTGACGTTTCACCAACATTACGCGTGCACGGGGTTTTTTTTTCCAAAGCAGTTTCGAGACCTGGCCTGGCTGTACGGTAGAACAGTTGATTTTCACGCAGAATCCTGATGTTCGATTTCTGCTTGAACCCTGATATTTATTCTTTGTATTTGTCGGGTCAACGCTGCAGATGTCGGTTTTTCTTAAAGCTCTCGCATGTAAATTACCAATGTCTGTTCTCGCCGTTACTGGTTAAATATAAATTGTCAATCACCTTTGGCACATACCCGCATACCGCGGCCTGTGTCATACGCGTATGTGCCACAAGTGTCTGGAGGAAAAGGTTTGACTATCTACGCGACGGTATTTTCATGTTATTCATCTCATGACTAGCTAGACATATTCGTCAAACACTGTTACCCTCCCGTTCTAGTTTTGGTCTACTTCAAATTAAGGAGGCGATCACGACAGCACACAGACGTAGGCGGCTAGATAGATAAATGGATAGATAGATAGATAGATAGATAGATAGATAGATAGATAGATAGATAGATAGACAGACAGACAGACAGATAGATAGATAGATAGATAGATAGATAGATAGATAGATAGATAGATAGATAGATAGATAGATAGATAGATAGATAGAAACGCTCAAGGCGCTTGCAGTTCGTTAAGAAATGCATCGCATAAAAAAAATTATGGGGGGTGGAAGTGTTAGATGGTATGTTCACATGATTCTGCTGTTGGCTCTTTACGCATGTGTGGCGGTGTTCAATGGAATAACCTATTTTAATAAACATCACTTGTAAGTCTAGCCTTGTCCGGGGCGTTGTACTTTCTCTACCTTGTGCTCGCGTTTCAAACTTACTGGAAGCATTCACTTCACACCATGTACCAGTTGGACCAGAAAACCACACAACTAACTTCTAGAACTCTGACAATTATTTTTAACCAAATCTCGCAGTCTAGCGCGAAAATGAACATACGTGAATACAAAACATGTGCCAACAAACACGATTTTTTGGTTGAACGTGGTTATTCTTCCTGTCGGTTTCGTAAGCCAGAGTGATGAACAAAGTTGTGCACAATTACGTTTTACACGTTTAATTGTAGCTAAATTCAACTAGCTATAATAACCACATTCTAGAAACGAAAGCAAAGCTTGGAAATGCGCTATGACGGATATATGCATTTTTTTTCGATTGCCAGAAGCCAATTTGGTTGAGTTCATGAACATGTCGATGAAACTCGAACGACAAGTTGAGACCTACCGGTGAGTAAACATGAATAACAACTCATTACGTTCCATATCTTCAGGCTAGGGTAGTAAATGCGATCAGTTTGTGTGTATCTCTATTTAAGATGCACCGCAAAATGCCATAGCATTCCATGCAACATTGTCACTTCAGAATAAGGCAATTTCAAGTGCAATGCCATTAGATTCCTCAGGGCATTTTATTCAGGAGTTCTACAAACCTTATGGTTCACAATAAACATTTGCGATATCAGTAACCCTTTGTGAAATGTACAATGAGAATGATGTTCTGTGCTGCGGTACAGGAAAGCAGCGCTTATAACTCGTTTTCACGCAATTGATTCACGTATCAGTAATAAGATTGAGAACGATGCTAACCTCGACAATTTTCCGTTGACGCAAGCCCACTTACTTGTTCATTTACTTGTTCATTGCGATCAGTTCTCAGTTCATCCTTATGGAACCCTCACCGGTACTTGTCTGAATTGAAAGTGTTAATCCGGATGCATAATATGTGTGTAATTGAAACCCGCTGGAAAGAAAACAGCTGTATCCTACGATTCGAGCGATGTAGCAAGTAAGGCTGGAAAAAAGTCACAGTTTCGCCACTACGGCAAAGTAGTGAATGCGATAGTAAGAAATTAGAATGTCACACGAAAAACGACTAGCAGGTCGATACTTGCAACGCGCCGCTGCAGCACAAAGAAGGACGCTCGAAAAGAACGTGTAGGTATACACAGGACAAACGTGAACTAACAACTGTCATAGTTGTTAGGTCTTTGTATTTGAGGAACGCGCTGCAGAAGCCGCAATGCAGAAGCCGACGCTGTTTGATATTTCTTTTTCTTTTAAACTGCGGCACGTGGAATGACCCATCTGCGTCTCCTGCCACGCGGTGGCGTCTGACGCCAAGTGTGCCTAAGGTCCCTAGATAAAAGAAGGGACCTCAAGTGTGCCCGGTGTTCTTTTTTAAATGCGAAAGCATTTCTTAGTCGGGCTATGTAAGGCGTCCGTCGGTGTCCGCATCTCTCCGCTCTCACTCCCTCTCCCATAGCAACAGCTGCGGGCGCGCGCGCTTATCCTCGCCCCTAGCAACCGGAGCAGGTGGTGCGGGCGGA
The DNA here is from genome assembly GCA_030522465.1 of Rhipicephalus appendiculatus. Classification (NCBI taxonomy): domain Eukaryota; kingdom Metazoa; phylum Arthropoda; class Arachnida; order Ixodida; family Ixodidae; genus Rhipicephalus; species Rhipicephalus appendiculatus. Next base: position 42,000 of record JALIZH010006701.1, read on the forward strand.
GTAGCGAAGAGTTAGTGGAGCGGAGGAGCGCGCTCTGGTGTGTGAGGGCGCTCGCATCGCGGGAGCTCGGCGGAGCTCCCGCGTGTGTGGAGAGAGTGTAGGTGCAGTGCTTCGCCGCTCCTTCTCTCGCCGTTCGCTCTCTCTCCTCCCTGCGCCCCACTCTCCGGTCCGCTCGCTCGCACGTATATATATATATATATATATATATATATATGAAAAAAAAGAAAAAAAAAACAAAAAAAAAGTAGAAAAAGAAAAAAAAAGAACAGGCGCTGCGCCGTGCTCCCGACCGGGCTGCAGAAATTAGGCGCCTTTACCTTCTTCGAACCACAACCACCATATATAAATGGAGTGAAGCGCGCGCGAAATGCATTCGCATTTCCTCACGATTCCCCCTCGGGAAGGTGGGGGCATTTTTTTTTTCTTCTACATCATGAGTGGGTACAGAAAGAAGGGGGCCACTTTTTCGTGCGCCTCTCAAGGGCAATTTTCAATTGGAAGGAAAATGTAGGAACGTTGCGAGGGAGAAAACACGCTCAAGCTCCTCCGAGATTTGCGTACCGTGAGCGGTAAATGGTGCGTTTGAATAGCTCGCTCTTATTTCGCCAGCACAAGCAAGGCGCGGGGCTGTGTTGGCTAGCCCAGCGGGCCGCGGAGCGAGGGGTCGCTGGTTGGAAAGCCCGCTCAGGTGCTTTGAAATTTTTTTCTCTAACTTATTTTTCTTTGTCTTTTTCATATATATAAATACATATGCATATCCGGGACATGACGGCGACGGCGAAAATCAACCGAGAATGTCCATATAATTGCTATCGCAATGGAAATCATCTGCCATAGCACTCAAAGGACTCAGTATAAATACCCTTCGCGGTATCGCAGCCAATAGAGGCATTGCGAATGATTCGAGGGGGACAGTAGGACAGTCGTCCCCGATTATGTGGAACCCCGCCGTCGTATGTGCTCAAGCTTAGTGGAACCTTCCATTCCAGGCTTCTATACTCACTGCGGTATTCAGTGCTGAGTGATGTCTCAACAAAAAAGAAAGAAAACTTAATCGCGCTCTCTTGAGTACGTAATTGAACAGCAGCTTCTAATTTCATAAATATAGCAGCTGTTACTCACAGTTATCCTTGTGATAAAGCAGAAAAACGCGAATAATTAAAGCACCAGCAACACAGATGCGACGACCCAACAAAGCAGCACTTCAGGCCATAACACCCGACTAGGGCACAAGCCAGGATTTCTGAATGTCATACGCGACAGAACAGATGCGTGTCTTCTAGGACTGTACTTTCGTCCCATATCGCGGCGTAACCCTCCTATAACCTGTTTGATCTCGTTAAGTTTGAGATTGCCATGAAGATCCCATGCGGCGTTCCCGTGCTTGCGTGGAGCCTCAGCTTTGATTTGCGTGACCTCTAAAAAGGTTTCCGCGCGACGGCCCTCGCTAAATTCGCTTGCATTTAGCCTCCATACAGCGTTACCAAGGTTACACAGACGGACAAAGGTGCCGGGAAAGATGCGTTGTTGATTGCGCCTGAGTTCTCGAGAGTGGTGTAGAGTTCATTGATTTGGCGCTAAGAAAAAACAAAAATGGAAAGTGGTAGGTAGGAAAAGTTTCTTGCATAAAGTTTTTAAAAAGCTTTCGCAAATCAATACGGCTACCTCAACAAGAATGTCATTTTGTAAAATACAGCTACACATTTCATTAGCTTGTTGCTGAATCCGCAATTACAGAAATTCAGAAAAGCCGCTATGTGCGTGGTCTTGAAGCTGAATTCAAGGCCACTCCTTGTAACCTGGAAGTTGTCTTCGAAAGTGAGAATCGAGTGCTAAATATTGCTACGGACAAGGATCTTTCTCAGAATGTATTCACGCAATAATTAAAAGCCCATTATGAACTCTTGCTATCCCACACTCAACAATACCTCATCTGCGCTACTTTTCACAACAAGCCCACAGTGAGGGAGCCATTCTCACTTCGTGTTACGAGGCTGTGTGAAGACATGAGTATTCCACTTCTTGAGCTTCGTCTAATCGCTCCCCCTGAAACTTTTCCACCATGGTTGTGGAACATTGTTGAATGCGAAACGTCATTTACGCAAGTGACTACGCGCGCTCCAGAAGCCCACATCCACATGCACTTTTTTTGAGCTGCAGTCGAAATACTGCTCTAAATGCGTCTAAATCACTTGCCGGCGTTTCTTATGCAGCCGTTGGTCCATCCTTTTTTGAATCAGATGTTCTGAATCCCAACACAAGTAGCTTTACAGCAGAGGCATTTGCCTTATTTTCTGCCGCAAAACACACCAAACAAATAAAAGCGGATGAGGCGGTTATATACACCGACTCACTGAGCCTGGTGAAAACCTTAATGTCATGCTGGAACGACAGAAATCCAGTAGTCGCGGAACTTTATTCACTACTATGCTCTTGATATTATTCTCTACTATGCCATTCCCGCTCGACGCTGGCGTTTTTTTTTTTTTCGCTTACAAAGAGGTTGACTTGAACGTGGCTTTGGCGACGCAGATGCTCACGGGCAAGCAAGACACGAATCGAGCAGTGGTGTTCCATACGTGCAGCGTCCTCGGTTTGCGTTAATCCAACATGGGACTTGCGTAACGCCAAAGCGAGACTTCATACGACGACAGGGCAGTCCCTTAAACTCCTGCGCAGCTGAAAATTGCGCCGCAGTCTAATTACTTAGAAATATACAGCGTAAGGTGCACTGATATAAAGGCAATACTAATAAGGAAAGGCTGTTTTAATGTCCTGTAGTAGCAATAGACTTCAACCTAGACATAAGCTAATTAAAAGGTAAGAAATGGCTGTTCCCAGGGAAAGTAACCTATCGAGAAGAGTATTGATGAGTTGATCTCTATTAGAATATGCCTAGATGTTGAGGCTTCTCAAGGAAACCTGTAACACAAAGGCATACGTCTAGCACTGTAGTCCCAACAAACTACACATAATAAAATGGTATCTTGCCACGGGTAAGATGGCGGGTTCTTGGATTCACTTTCGAGGCATATCCTCCAATAGAGTAATTTTTTTCAATCCTCCTTGCTTTGCCTTAGACGACTGGAAGGCGAAATAAATTAACATTTCTATATATACTTTTTGTCACTCAATTTACATTGTATGGGGCAACACTCGGGTAACGTACGGTTACTCACCGATATAATACCCAGAGCTTCGCCCACTAGTCATGATTCACGTCGTGGACATGCGTGGATTTTGTTATCTCCATTTTCTATCGAAGTAATTTAGAGGGGAAAAATCACAAAGATCGTAAACAGAACAAAATACCTGCATTTCAGGAAGTCATTCCTGCATAACCTGCAGTCACTCCTGCATGAAGTTAAACTGTCGTTAATAAATCTCGGTATATAATAACTTCGATATCTGCGCTTTCTTCTAAAAAAATTTCGCGTATTTTGCGCGGAAAGCGGTATTTGAAAGTTGCGCTGAAACGTATGTGGTTAACAAAACCGCCCAAGTATGAAAATAGTTTTCTCACAGAGGTCATTTCCAATTTTTTTTTTAAATCTATCCGACTGAATTCAAAAACGTTGTCCACAATTCGGCGTGAAAAAAAAAAGAGGCGTTATTGGAGTTGCTAACAAGTTATAATTGGGCAAATGTTAACAACTGGTGTTGCCCAAGCATAGGTCGGCAAAATCAATGGAGCTCACTCAGACTCACTGAATAAATATGTTTTTTCGCTTAGGACTCACTCGGACTCAGACTCACCAAAATTTGGAGCCTAAAGCGTAATATCGTTTCTTTCTCAAGCAGCTCCGCTCAGTGGGAACGCTATTCTCGTTTTGGGTGCACGAAAGCAGCAAGGATATACCTCGTTCTGACGCAATTGCTTCACACGTAGTGAATGGCTTGGCGACGACAGCAATCCGGCCAATCTTCCGCTGGCAGAAAGCCACGTACTTGCGTATTTGAAGCGTGGTTGCTATACGTGTTGTCTGAATCGAAACTTTCAATCCGGATGTGTACATGGTCTATAATTGAGAACCACCGAAAAAAAAAATCAATCCTTGCAATTAGAGCGATATGAGGAGCTAACTCAAAAAAAGCACCAGTAGTACCGCTCGAACTGCGCAATCAGGCTTTTGTGGTTACGCAGCCAAGAAGGACATTCTTGCAGAAGTTGGTAGGGAAAGGGTGACGAAGCGCTGACGCGTCGCCTTGCGTTCTGTGGACTAACTGGTGCTCGCGTTGATTCCTTTCTGTGCGTCTCCTCGCATTGACTGCCAGTGATGAGTGTCGTCGGAATAAAAGAGAAAAGCTTCACCAGGCCTGCATGTCCACGACTGCATGTCCACGTCGTATTATCGCGTCGTAACCCCTGCTGTAACTTATTTCACCTTCTTACGTTCACAGCCCTCCCTCCCTCCCTTGCAGCGTTGTTTCATTTGCGTAGGGCCACAGGTCGATGAAAGGACCTGTCCAGGTCCCCGCCCCTTAGGGGACATCGCCTCCTCAGGACCAAATAAAGTTATTCAGTACAGTACCTGTCGAGGAAAAGCTCCCGCAATAATTTATGTTCTTTTTGATCTTTTTCCGTAGAATATACGGTGACTAGGAAGTGCCCCTAAAATGCTGCGTTGACATTTAAACCGAAGCTCCTGGAAAATGTCTTGTGTTTACTCGTCTGACGAAAAGAGAGGCAATGGCAGACGGTGTCGAGGAAAAGTTTTTTGTAGGAAGATTTCAAAAAGATTTTGCAAATCGATACGGCCGCAACAAAGAAAAAAAAGCGCTACGGTGCACAGTTAAAACTCCGTCGTCGGTAAAATGAGCCATTTACATTACTCGGTACTGTAGCGCTAAAAATCACACGGGCAACAACAGTTCAAGACGGGACACCGCACAATGTGGAAAAACTCGCCTAGTCAGGCCACCTTGCTGCGCATTGTGCGCGTCGCGGTTGCAAGCCACTCTTCAACCGTGCTATTCACTAGCCGAAAATTCGGACCAACTTACGCGATAATTTTTTGAAGCGGCAGAAATGAAATATAGAGGCGTAGTAAGTTGCCCTTCAATCTGTTTATCGGAAACAGAAATGTTATTTTTGTCGCGTCATCCGCTCGTGTGTTATTCTGGGCCGATGAATGTGCTCCTACACCCCTCCCCCCCCCTTTTTTTTTTATTGCGATAGCAATATGGACACTCTCGGCTGATTTTTGCCGTCGCTGTCATGTCCCAGATATGTAAATGTATTTATATATGTACAGAGGGTTTCAAGAAATGTGTCCACTATTTTTAAAAAATCAGCAAAATGCGGTATTCGCTCACTTTCTTCACAATTGCTTTTTCTGTAGCGGCAGGCATCTTAAGATAGTTGAAGACATGGTTTGGGACAGTATTTAAGAAAGTTCAATTAATTAACTTTTTAATTAACGGAGTTAGGAAGTTCAATGGGAGAATTGAAGTCCTCCATGCGAAGAACCCATTTCAGCTTTGAGATTTTGAAAAAGCGGCCTCTATTAATTATTGTGGCGTAATGAAATACAGGCAAATTCAATGGCGAAACCGAAACCCAAGCACCGATGAGCGCAACAAGCAGACGACTAGAATGACGTCACTGTTCAAGACAATGGTTACAGAGGTGCAGTTCATCCCCGTTCGTTAACGTATGTGCTCATGCGTGCTACTACTGCAAGCGCAGCCCACACACTCACACCAAGAAGTCAGTTGATGGTTGATATAATGACGTTCACTCATTGTGGACGTCTCTGACGAATATGGCAGTTGCGCTCTTCCGCGTTTCGGTTTCGGTTTGGCCACTGAATTAGGGAGAACTTCATTACTTCGCAATTATTCCTACAGGCCGCTTTTACGAGATTTCAAAGCTGAAATGGGTTCTTCGCATGAAGGACTTCAATTCTTCCATTGGACTTAACCACCGAACTGCGCTAATTAAAAAGTTCATTAATTTAACTTTCTTAATTACTGTCCCAAATCATGTCTTCAAAAAATCTTAAGATGGCTGCCACTACAGAAAAAACTATTTTGAAGACAGCGAGCAAAAATAGTGGACGCATTTCTTGAAACACCCTGTATAAAAGGCATAAAGAAAAATAAATCAAGAGAAAAAAAATTCCAAAGCACTTGATCGGGGATTTCAACCAGCGACCCCTGGCTCCGCAGTCTGCTGCGCTAGCCAAGACAGCCACACGCCATGCTTGTGCCAGCGATATAACGGCGAGCTATTCATATGCACCATTTGCCGCTCGCGGTACGCAGATCTCAGAACAGCTTGAACGTATTTTCTATCACGCAATGCTTTTACAGTTTCTTTCAAATCGAAAACTGACCTTGAGACGCGCACCAGAAAATTGGCTCCCTTCTGTGCCACTCATGATGTAGAAGGAAAAAGAAGAACACCGGGCACACTTGGCGTCAGACGCCACCGCGTGGCAGGAGACGCAGAAGGGTCATTCCGCGTGCCGCAGTTTAAAAAGAAAAAGAAGTATCAAATAGCATCGAACATTCTAACAGGAGTGGGCATTTTCTCAGAGGCTTTATCATGGACATACTCCTTGCGTCTTCCGGATTATACTCCCATATTCGAAGCAGAGCTCATAGCCATTATATTAGCCCTTAGAAAACTTTCAGTAAATGATTCGGAAGTTGTAATAGTGACTGATTCACTGACAGCATGTACATCTCTATCTTCTCTTTCTTCTTCCGAGTCTTCTCTACTGAATGATTTCACTTCATTAATCCCCCCAAAATTTGCGTACCGTGCAGTTAGTATGGGTACCAGGGCATCGTGGAATAATTTTGAACGAGATGGCTGATACACTCGCGCGGTGGTCCCTAGGTGGCCCAGTAATGTCGATTGTGCCTGACACAGCTTTTATTACAGAGTCTAGATACAGAAAGTATTCTCTACTTCAAGATGCCAAGAATATGAAATTACCCGTCCCAGAATATGGTCATCTCTATTTTGCCTGGAATAACAAATGGTGTCCCACTCGAAAACTGGAAGTGGCTATTACAAAATTTCGATGCCGTATTCCCCCTCTGAATTTGTATTTATACAGGTCTGGTCTGGTCCTATCTCCTATGTGCTATTACTGCCAAGAGCCCGAAAACATTGATAATTTTTTGCTTAAATGCAGTCGTTTTACTCGCCATAGAAAACAGCATTTCGAAAAGTTATTCAGAAGCTTAAAAATTACTCTGAATCCTCAAAATCTTCTTTCCCTTGGGGCGTCTTCTCTGGGATTCAGCAACAGGAATGTCTGCTTAGCTATATGCGAATTTCTTGTTGACACAAAAAGAATTCCCTGTTAAAATTATTCCCTATCAATTTTTCGTACTTCAAAATTCCTTTCATTAGTTCATTGATTTCCATATTATTTTATTATTCTATATAGTCCGGTCATTCTTAAATTTTTTTATTCCAGTGGCGATCGATTTCCTTCACATCCCTTTTCAAAATTAAATATTTCCCTTTATATTAACCGCCTGCTTCATGCCCAATCCCCCGAAGTGGGTAAGAGCCAAATCGACAGGAACAAGCAAGCAAGCAAGTATCGTATCACATAATGAATTCTTGGCCAATCCCCCCTGAGTGGATATGAGCCATGTCAGAGGCAACAACAACAGCAGCGTCGGCTTCTGCATTGTGGACACTCACAGCGCGTTGCTCAAATACAAACACGTAACAACTGTGACACTTGTTAGATCATGCTTGTCCTGTGTATACCTATGCGTCCTTTTCGAGCGTCCTTCTTTGTGCTGCGGCGGCGCGCTGGAAGTATCGAGCTGCTTGTCGTTCTTCGTGTGACATTCTAATTTCTTGCTGTCGCATTCATTGCTTCGCCCTAGTGGCGAAATTGTGACTTTTTTGTATAAAAAATTAGCGTTGTGTCCCGTCTTGATCTGTTGTCGTTCAAGTGATACTTTGCTCTACAGTACCGAGTTACGCACTACAAACTAGCCCATTAGTCCATAGGCGGAGAGTACGGGGGGGCTCCGGGGCTCGCCCCCCCCCGGGCGGCTTCACGGGGGGCAGAGCCCCCCTGGCGCCTGCCCACGATATTTTCTAAGAGCTTGGCTTAGGTCCCCGTCTATTGTCAACGAGCGTTTGGCCTGCTGTCTGCCAGCTATTTATTTCACAGGGAGTATACCCGCTTTTTTTCATTTCAGGCTTTTAAAATTCCGATCATGGACCAGTAACAAGTGAAACACTCAGTTTATAATTCCCCGCAAACAGATTTGTATGTGCAGAATATGTTGTGTTGACAAACAACTGAGGCAATCTCTTGGTGTTCTATATTTTCTACCACCTGAAAACTATTTTTGGCCAACACAAATTGAAGATTAAAGCTTCCTGTATCAGCATTAGGCCATTGTCTTATGTCTAGTGCATGTTTTAACAAAGTAATGCATGTCAATAAAGAAAATAGGCGGGTCCCACTCATTGTGGGAATCGATTTTATGTGATGCAGTCACCGAGTAGCAGCCTATACGGCATTTTTTCGCTTTGAGCCAAGCGTTGCGAGGAGGATCGATGTCTTTGTGTAAGTTGAAAAATAAATCGGGAGTCATCACAAGAGATATTCATACTGATATCGCGGTGTAGACGCCAAAGAGAATAAGGTGGTATCAAAGTCTTTAATTATATTCTTTAATTTAGGAGGCGGACATTCTATATATATATATATATATATATATATATATATATGAAGCGACAGGGAGAACAATGTAGAAGAAGAGCAAGCCGGGCCCCGCCCCCTCTGGCAAAATGAAAACTCTCCGCCTATGCATCAGTCTGTCCTTTCCCCCGCAGGGGCGTCTGCGGAAGCAGGCGTTTGGTGTGTGGCGACACCACGGACCCGAGCTAACGGGGGGGTTTCGACTCCCTCCCACGCCTAGCCGTGCGTGGCTTCGCCGTGTCCGGGGAAAAGGGGATCCTAGGAGTTGAGCGGACGCCGGGTGATTGGACCTTTAAGGCCCCCCGGCTGAGGCAACACACCCCTTTGTCCTCGGCTTCACGTAGACGGAACCCCTGGGCTGACCCACCCAGGGGGAAATCGGCAGTCTCCTTTTCCTATCTCTCTCCCTCCCCTCTCATCTTCGTCTGTCCCTCTCACTTTTTATCTTTCCTGTCTTCTCCTCTCTTCAACTTACTTCCGTTTTTCCAGGCGGCAAAGGTTAACCTTGTGTATGTGTCCTCTCTTGGGCACATTAAAAACGGTTATAGTGGCTTTTGTGCAGCTGGCGTTGGCATCCCTTTTCAAAGTGCTGTCGCGTCCCCATGTAGGGCTCCTTGGTCGGCGGCTCCCATAGCTGCCGAATGTAAACATACTCTATGGCCTTTGCTTCCTTCCCTCCCACTTAATGATCGTCCTCACTCAAAGAGAGGGCGCACCGAAGAGTTGTTGAACATTTTTGAAAAACCAAAATAAAATTTCCCAAGATTTCACGTCATCCACTGCGAAACAGTTGAAAAGAATGCAAGAACTATCTCCCCGTTTATCGTGTCAAAATGTCTCACCAATACACTCGGTCAAGGTTATAAGGCAACACGAATGGCTAGTGGGGACCTTCTCCTCGAAGTACAAAATAAGACCCAGTATGAAAACCTAACAAAACTAGTCTCTTTTGGTAACACCCCTATCTTAATTACACCGCACCGTTCCCTCAACACCTCCCGAGGCGTGGTGTCTGACCAAGATCTACTCGATTTGACTGAAGCTGAGCTCCTCGAGGGCTGGAAGGACCAGCATGTGACACAAGTACAACGGATAAAGATCAGCCGTGATGACAAGGAAATCCAAACAAAACACCTCATTGTAACATTTTGCACTAGTACCATTCCGGAACATCTTGAACCAGGCTACTTGAAATTGAAGATAACACCCTACATCCCCAACCCCCGCCGCTGCTTCAAGTGCCAGCGTTTCGGTCACGGCTCTCAGAGCTGCCGCGGCCTTCAAACCTGTGCAAAGTGCAGTTCACATGATCATGATACAGACAACTGTGCTGAAACTCCCCACTGTGCAAACTGCGAGGGTGGCCACCCAGCCTACTCTCGCACATGGCCTTCATGGAAGAGAGAAAAGGAAATAATTACACTAAAGGTAACCGAAAACATCTCGTTCAAGGAGGCGCGCATACGTCTCTTCGTTGCACAGGGTATTTCATTCGCGGACGTGGCACGCAAGGGGCCAGTGCCACAAAAGTTCGCGGCGGCCGCACGTACCACTCAGAGTGGACGGGCAGCAGCGCCATTGGCCCCCTCAGCGGAAGCAGCCCGTGCTGCTCCGCAACCAAAGGGCATGCAGGCCTCCGGACCTGCAGGCCCAGGGCCTTCTGTTCAGGCAGAAGGCCCCAAAGGGTGACATCCGTGCGCGTAACCCGCGGGCGGGCATCCAGAGCCTCTGCCGAGGCAATGGGAACAACGACAAGTCCGACGATGTTTCCGGCGCCGAAGGATCGGCGCAGCTCTTTGGAGCGCGCCAAAAGGCAAGAACTCCCGTCACGGGGCCTGACAAAGGCTCTCTGACTTAAGACAACAGTCCATTCAGTACACACAGCACTCATTCACATCTAAAATGGATACACACATTATACAATGGAACGTGGGAGGTCTTCTAAGAAACCTCGACGATATCCAAGAACTCTTACACGAACATTCACCACAAGTGCTGTGTGTACAAGAAACACACTTAAAATCAAAGAACACCAATTTTCCACGTGATTATGTTACATTTCGAAAGGACCGAGATGATGCTGTGGCGTCATCTCGTGGCGTGGCAATTATAGTTAACCCAGGAGTAGCATGCACACATCTATCACTACAAACATCCCTTGAGGCAGTGGCTGTTCGAGCAGTTCTTTTGAATAAACTCGTCACCATCTGCTCTCTATACGTACCACCGCACCACCGTCTCGAAAAACATGAATTCCACTCCTTAATAGATGAACTGCTCGAACCTTATCTGGTCCTTGGGGACTTGAATGCACATAGCGGTCTATGGGGTGATTCTCGCTGCGACGCACGAGGTCGCCTAATTGAACAGTTCCTCTTTTCTTCCGGTGCGTGTCTGTTGAATAGGAAAGAGCCAACATATTATAGCCTCGCCAACAAAACCTACTCCTCCATAGATCTCAGCGTTGTATCTCCATCGCTTCTACCCCTACTCCACTGGAAAGTCATAAATAATATTTTCGGAAGTGACCACTTTCCTGTAGTTCTGAGCACACCAATATCAAATGAATGTCCTCCACAGGTTCCTAAATGGCTCACAGACAAAGCTGATTGGGAACAGTTTCATGACATTACCCGTTAAAGTTGGACTGATATATGCGGCTTAAGCATAAATGCAGCTGTACAGTATTTTACAGCTTTTCTGACTGACGCTGCACTTAAATGCATCCCGCAAACATCTGGACTGCCCGGCAAGCGACGTGTCCCATGGTGGAATTCTGAGTGTTGCAATGCACGGAAAAAGCAAAATAAAGCATGGGAGTTGCTTCGGGACTCACCGACAGCCGAGAATCTTGTCACTTTCAAGAACATTAAGTCTCAAGGCAGAAGAACGCGCAGACAGGCTAGAAGAGAGAGCTGGCATAAATTTTTATCCGGAATCAATTCATATACACAAGAGGCGAGAGTGTGGAACATGGTTGGCAAGGTAGCAGGACGACAAGCACATTCACTTCCTCTAGTAAACACACAAGGCGACAACTTGGAAGACCAGGCGAACTTCCTCGGCGAACACTTCGAACAGGTGTCTAGTTCGTCGCACTATAGTGAAGCTTTCCAACGACACAAAACAAGAATTGAAAGACAGAAGCTAGAGCGGAAACCCACAAAACACGAGGCATACAATGCATCTTTCTGTTTAGCTGAGCTACAGGCATCATTTAACTGCTGCAATAAATCTGCCCCAGACTCTGACCGGGTCCTATATGAAATGCTAAAACACCTGCCTTCTGAAACTCAAAAAGCCCTCCTTTGCCTCTATAATGCTGTTGGGTTTTCCGGCGAGATCCCTTCTGCCTGGAAGGAAGCCATCATTATTCCGATTCTAAAGCAACGCAAGGATCCATCCTCCGTTACCAGTTACAGGCCCATCGCACTAACAAGCTGTCTGTTAGTTAGTTAGTTAATTTGGTGTTTTATGGCGCAAACGCAGCTGAGGCTATGCTGCGCCAGACACAAGGTGTAACAAGGTGTCTGTGTAAACTTTTTGAAAAGATGGTAAACCGCCGACTAATACACTTCCTTGAAACAAACAATCTACTGGACCCATACCAGTGCGGATTTCGTGAGGGCAGATCCACCACTGACCACCTCTCACGAATCGAGGCACAAATCCGTGACGCTTTCGTCCATAACCAATTCTTTCTTTCGGTGTTCCTCGATATGGAAAAGGCTTACGACACTACATGGCGCTTCGGCATACTGCGGGACCTCTCACACTTGGGTGTCCGAGGTAATGTGCTGACCATAATCGAAAGTTATTTGTCCGAACGCACGTTCCGTGTCCGAGTGGGGAATGTTTTGCCTCACACATTTGTCCAGGAAACTGGAGTACCTCAGGGCGGTGTCCTGAGTTGCACACTTTTTATCATCAAAATGAATTCCCTGCGACTGTGCATTCCATGCAATATGTTTTACTGCACCTATGTAGACGACGTGCAGATTGGTTTCAAATCATGTAATCTCGCTATGTGCGAGCGGCAGGTTGAACTTGGCCCGAACAAGGTCTCCAAATGGGCTGAGGAAAACGGGTTCCGACTAAATCCGCAAAAAAAAGCGCGTGCGTCTTGTTTTCCAGGAAGAGAGGGATTCACTCCGACCCTGACATTGACCTGCTTGGTCAACGTCTTTCTGTAAATGCCGAGAATAAGTTTCTGGGCCTAATATTAGATAGCAAACACTAACATTCATACCACACATCAAGTACATAAAAAACAAGTGTTTAAAAACCATGAATATCCTGAAAGTCTTGTCACGCACTACATGGGGTAGTGACAAGAAATGCCTCATGAATTTGTATAGAAGCCTCATTCGCACGCGCCTGGATTACGGGGCGATAATTTATCAGTCTGCGACACCAACAGCCTTGAAAATGCTCGACCCTGTCCACCACCTAGGCATTCGTTTGTCCACGGGAGCTTTTCGCACTAGCCCCGTGGAAAGCCTGTACGTTGACTCGAACAAGTGGTCACTACATTTCCATAGATCCTACCTATCTTTTGTATACTTCTTCAAGGTGAACGCCAACAACGAACACCTCGTACACTCCACTATAAATGACTTGTCCAGTTCTGTTCTGTTTGACAACCGCCCTGCCATGAGACAGCCCTACGCACTTCGCGTGAGGAGTCTAGCCAAAGAAATTAGTGTGCCACTTCTTGAACACCGTTTGTCTGCTTCCGCGGCATACGTCCCGCCATGGCAGTGGCAGCTCATAGATTGCGATATATATGCTTCGTAGAAGTTACCAAGCACGTGCCTATTGCACATATCCGTACACACTTCCTCGAACTCCAGCATAACTACTCATGCCCAAAATTTTTTACTGATGCCTCAAAGACTCACACTTCTGCGTCCTACGCAGCGGTCGGTCCATCTTTTTCAGATGCCGGTACTCTGCATCCTAACACCAGCATCTTCACAGCAGAAGCTCATGCGATACCTGCGGCCGTTAAACACATTCAACAACTAAAGTTACAAAGATCAGTAATATACACCGTTTCCCTGAGCGTGGTCATAGCCCTCAAAACTCTGAAAAGACACAAAAACCCTTATCCTCGTCTCGGTCTACTCACTCCTGTGCACGGTCTACACTCTAAAACAGCATGTCGTAATCTGCTGGGTGCCAGGGCACCGCGATATACAGGGAAACGTGTTGGCGGACCAGATAGCTGCGTCCGCCCTCGAAAGCACTGCCAATACATCCATAGGTGTCCCTGCACTTGACCTCAAACCTTTCCCCAAACGAAAGCTCAGGGACTATGGGCAGCGGTTGTGGGACAGGCAAACGCAAAATAAACTTCATCTCATCAAGCCCCATCTCGCAAATTGGCCGCCAGTATCGAAGTCGCGCCACACAGAAGTAACACTCACCAGATTAAGAATAGGACATACGCACAGCACACACTCATACCTTTTGTCCGGTGGTGACCCACCTTTGTGTGATAAATCTGGTGAACCACTCACTGTCCTGCACCTACTTATCCAATGCACTGAATTAGATCATATAAGTAAGAAGTACTTCCCATTAGCATTTCGAGAACAAATACCACTACATCCATCGATGCTCATAGGAAGCGAACCGGTCTTTAAACATCAGGCTGTGTTGGCGTTTTTAAAAGAAATTAATAGCTTTCATGTTATATACCCTGGTAATCCGTAGCACAACCTCTGAAAGGAGATTGTTGCTGCGGCAGCTCTATTAAAAAGGCACCTGCCTCCCTGCCTTTGGCGTCAAAGGCCTTGAGGAGGCATTCCTGCTGTTTTCACGTCTCTCATTTGTAGACACCACACTCACTTGCAATTCATTCCACGTCCATAGATCACATCACGTATCGCAGCCATATTTTTATACTCTATACACAGCTTTTACGCTTCTTTATAGCGCGTAATTTTAGGCCTCTATACAGCCGCAATACACCCTGTCATCATAATCATTGGCCATCGCAAACACCACATCAATGACATGGCGCTCATTGGCCACCCATGGCCCTTGCGCCACAAAACCCCACTAATCATCCTCCTCATCTGTCCTTTTCAATTTGCATCGTTGCATCGAAACTTCGTTAAGTTCAAAGTCCAGCTTTTCAAGCAAAGTGCAGCCCCGAAAGAGTTCTTTTCATGCACGGGAATTACCGAAGGAATGCATGAATAATGTGGCAGTATTAGAAAGTAATTTTTTATTTATCTGGAAACAAAATATCCAGCCCATTCCTCGCCGTGAAAACCGTCGGAGAGGAAAGTTATCGCCACTTGCGTCAGGCATTATACCCTCCTCGCAACTTTCTACAATGCTTTCAGTGAGTGTTTTACACGCCCCATAGCTGGCTAGCGATAAACCTCTCTCCTCGTAAGCTCGTGTTGGCACCGGCGAAACGACCGGCAGAGTCGTCGCTAGCTCTCGGCTTCTCGGGTGCGCTACGGGCGCTCAAGGAACATGATAATGTCGAATCGAGAATTACCCACGCAGAGGCGCGCATGATTCGCTGCGAGTGGCCCACGCGGCCACTGCCCTATCGCATTCGTATGTTCTTCCCATAAGTTCATGTTCTGCAAGCGCGGCTGTCCAGACAGTGGTTATGACTCTTGTCTACGGACCGTGAGGATCCGAGTCCGAGCCATGCCTCCCCAAGGAAATTCTGTTTTATTAGGGCGAAAAGATTTAGATTCCTCATCAAGCGGGAAATTTGAGCGTCGGCGGCGATTGTCCCTTTGTGTCGGGGACGAGTGATGAAAACAAACAGAGAATTGTTATTTTGTGTGCCTAAA
>JALIZH010006708.1:0-67231 GCA_030522465.1 Rhipicephalus appendiculatus
CATACGGGTGACGAAAAGTACAGTGTTCAGTGAGCAGTTCAGATGCACGACGTTCGTTTCGTAGGTATGACCATGGTCCCTCAATACTTTTACTGGTCACGAAATTTATCCGTCACTCTATGAGAGAGCTTTGTGTGCTGCCAACTTTGACCGCAGCAGGGCGCCACCAGTGTTAAGGGGGCGCTCGTCAGGGCTAGCTAGGCGACATTCTAGCGTGGTCGGCGTGGTGTTGAGGTGTCTTGGCTCTTTTTCGTGTCGTGTTTTATCACGAGTGTGTGGTGCTGTCCGTGCCTGCTACCGTTTTTGAATGCGAGGAATTGTTAGCGGCAGCTTGACAAACGATTCCGAAGACATATTGTCGGCCGCACCATCGCTCCGGCTAAGGAGGCACTCGTCGAGGCCAGCGAGGCGACGGCATCGTGTGTTGCCTCTGCTGGCGTCGCGTTTTACAGCGAATGTACGATGATGTCTGTGCCTGTTACTGTTTTTGAACGCGACGAATAGTTAGCGGCAGCTTGACAAACGACGCCGAAGACATGCTGTGTGTCACACTGTCGCTCCGGCTACAGGTGAACCGTCAAAAAAGTGTCGTTCGCCTTTCCCAGTGACCCCGAAAGCCGAGAGATGTGGAAACGGGTGATACCACTTCAAGAAACAGCCTACAGGTACATTCTCGTTTAGCTCACCGAACATTCGCGTATGCGAAATATATTTCGATAAGGAGGGCATCATTCGTGAAGACGAGTGCGTTATGCAACGCATTGTTGTTAGATTTCCGCGTGAAAGAGCTAAGCTGAGGGCAGACGCAATTCCTCGATTGTCTCGTGGCTTCTCGGCTTACTTGTGGAAGGTGTCGGCACCTCGGCAGTTGCCACACAGGCAGCCGGTAAAGCGTCCTCGGGAGCTATCAGATGATTTCAGTAAGGAAAATGGTGCACATGGACGGCTCCGATGCATTGGATGCAGTAATAAATGAGACAAATGTTGCAGTTTTACGCGGCTTGCTCTTCTGTGCATATCCTCGAGAATCTATCTGAGGTGAACTTGAACATTACTGTATATTTTTAATACTGTGATAGTTGTTCGTGCTGTTAAATTCTTCACTGTTTCTGATGCATTTTGTGAGCTTGTAATCATGCATATTTATTCACACCTCTGTACATATATGTCCGCCTTCTTCAGAATCTGTTTTGAAAATAAAATGCTTACAGCTTGCATTGAGTTGTTATGAAAATACAAATTATCTGAAGCCTAACGGTTTTTATTAAGGTGCTAAAAGATTTCAATAGTCACTAGATCAATCAGTCGCACAAAAGCCTTGTTTGACTTTCGTCCAAATGAAAGGTGTTGTAGAGCATGGCTAGAAAAATACATGAAACAATCCGCTTTGCAGCGGGCGTAGCCATATGCAGATTTCGTTGTAAAAACACATGTAACTCTTCAACGTGCCTGTAAACCTAAATTCACGAGTTTTTGCACTTAGCCGCATTCGAAATGCGAGCGCTGTGACTAGGCATGTTTAGCAGCACACCTTAGCTACTAAGCCACTGAGGTTGTAAAAAGAGCACTATCAGGGTTTTCGCTTGTGTGCAGGTATTGTTACAATTTTGTGAGATTTCCTTCATAGTTTTGTACATGCACTCTGCCCGAGATAGAGAACCCAGCGACGTGCGGACAATCTAGAGTTTTTTCCTCCTAACGCGGTATTTCCTACGCCGAGCGTCGGTGGCACACGGCAATGTACCCAAAAGTAACTTTTAACTGAGTCATATATATTGTGAAGAGTTCTGGCCAAGTATTTTTTCAAAGCGTGGATATATCATCATGAAAATCATCATCGTGTAAGTTGCGCGCGTCAGTACGTTTCTCGGCGAAGAGGCGTGATGCATGCCCGCCGACGGTACGTACAGTTGCGTACTGGCACGGTTCATCTCGGTTCTTCCGCTTACATCGACTACAGCTTCGAAGAAAAAATAAAAAAAGCCCCAAAAAGACATGGCCTAACAATGTTTGCTAAATTGGTGTGCAGCGTGGGGCTGCACGCCGATTTCGCCACGATCGAAAGGAATGAAACACTGCCGCAACCGAACAGACATTTATGGCCACTGCACGCAGGTACGCTGACTAAGCGATGGGAGAGAATATTAAACCCCACTGAAATATGTCGGTGAAGGTACCAAAGTGAGTCTCCGCCACGGAAACTTCGTAACGCGCCGCCAAAAAACACGCCGTTCAAGCGGCTGCGGTGAAAGCCCCCCTTGGCTGCAGTGGTGCCCCTGGCGGGAGGTTCTGTCCCTATACTAAACTTGGCCCGAAGTTTCGTGACCAGTAGAAAGTATTGAGGGACCATGGTATGACTAACCGCTTAGCGATACAGTGCGATTGCCGTAACACATCTGCGATTACGCTCATAAGTTTTGGTGCAAAACGTGCCAGGTAGACGTTCTGATCCAAGGCAGCCCAAACAAACAAACAAACAAACAAACAAACAAACACACAAACAAACAAACAATCTGCTGTCAGGTTGGCGCGAGCACGAAGATACCAAAATGTGCGTTTCTAAGCGAGAAAACATTGCTACTAGAACCGGAATTAGCTATAACATGCAGAAAAAAAATAACGAAAGCTTGTCTTCAGGGGTGTGGCGTAGTGGGTAGCGTGTCAGGCTCAGAATGAGTAGTTCGCCGAGTTAGCAGGTTCGAATCCCGCGCGCTTGTTATTTTTATTCTTTTTTGTTCCAGCTAGTGCTCGTGTTTCAGCCTTAATTACGATGTGGGCATAACCAAAATTTTTAAAAACAATTAAAAGCCCGATTTTGGCCCATAACGCGTGTCTCAGTGTGCAGCGCGCCTGCGTCCAGTGTGCCCCGTGCAGCGTGCCAGTGTCCCAGTATCCAGCGCCACACTGGTCCCATAATCATGTATGGCGCTGGGACAGTGCCGCTGGGTTTTACGATAGGGGTCGAGTTCCTGCTAGACACGAATCTGTCATCATACGATTCTGTCCTCTTTGAAGATGTAAATAAACTTCTGTTAAGTTTCTTGCTCACGAGTCGCAAGGGCCTGTGGTTCGACACCTCCGCTCAGCACCACGCTACGTGCTGGTTGCCTCCAGCAGCAGGCTAGTCGCAACAGCCTGTACATTCTAGCGCGTTGCTCGGCCGGCGCGCGCCCTCTTCGTCCCTTCTTCATCATGTGCTGGCTCTACGAGCACGTGCGCCTGTCTAATTAGCAATTCGCTGGGTGGTATACTTAGCTAAATAATTCAAGGCATGCTATCACCAAGCTAATTAAGCTACACCATGGTAAGAGCGCGCTAATGAAGCCGTGTAAAGATAATACCGAGTTAACTAAGACTGTGGTAATTAACACGACGCTAATTAGGGGCGCTAATTAAAACCAAGCTATCTATAACCTTCTCACAAGGTTCGTGATAATTCTGATTATGGTAATTATGTACACGCTACTTACGACCATTTAAATTAAATCAGAATTATTTAATGTCGAGTTAATTCAGTCATATCCAGGTAAGACAGAACTGTTGAATATCGTGTCAATTAAAACCTAGGTAATTATGTAATCATAATTGAGGGCGAACGGACGCGGTTTTCACTCCTAAGCAGACCGAGCAGACTGACGCTGAGCTCCTTTGATGGCACTAGCCTTGCACAAGTAGTGCAAGCTGACCAAATTATTTTATATGCAAAGAAGCTGCTGCTTAGCTTCCACTGCATAAAACGCTTGACAGTTACAACAGCAATATGACAGTCACGAGTTGAACTCGGGCCTTTTCAGAGTCATCCAGCTTGTACCCTCGTTCGCACGTCAATCAGTTTGATTGACAGACGCCCCCATTGAAGATCGGGCGCGCCCACTGCGTTTGCTATTGACGAGGAGCAGTGCCCGCGCCGCATGGCCAGTGAGCGGCGCCGTTCATCTATGATCTTAATCGCACAGACTATGCACAGACGCATGAAGAACTTAAGGTGGTATCATCACGTATCTACGATGTCTGGCATTCATTTTCACTGCGCTCACGACGTACCACTCACAGCCACGAATAAGCGCCACTAGTGGCATATACGGCGAGAAATATTCCTATTTACTTGTTTGTGGAGACACTGATTCTACCGCTTCGTTCCTCCAGAAAGATCTTCAGCCGTGTAATGTAAGTAGCAGTAACCGGTCCATTGATCTATCGGTAATATTCGACAGAAGTGAAACGAGCTGCACGACAGCGCTGCGTGTTCGCGCTTGTTGCCTTCGACAGCGGATATTTTTGTGCTGCAGGTGGATAGAAAAAGTGTGCCGGAAAGAGGAAAAAAGTTCCACCATCTCCCGCTAAAGGGAACCATGTGTGGATGCGAAGCAGCGGGGAGATGGTTAGCTTGAGCGGGAGAAACGTCGGCGCTCTCGTTTCGCGGCAGCGGCCCGGGCGCTCATCGCGGCGCTGCACAGGAGAGAGAATGAGGCGCGCTCCGTCATTTTTATACCGCGGAACTGCCGTGGTGCCCTCAGCGGAGTCTGCAGCTGTCGCACCACCTGTCGCACGCCGCTCCGTAGAGGATTCCTAGAAGAGAGAAGGGGGGGCAACCGTAGGAGAGGAGAGAGAGAGAGGGGGGACGCGCATGCGCTGTGGGACGTGGGAGCAGCTCCGCAGAGTAGAGGATTCCTAGAGTAGAGAAAGCGGGTGAGCGTAGGAAAGAGGGGGTAGAGGACGCGAATGCGCTGTGGGGGATGTCGGACGCGGGCGCCGCTCCGTAGAGTAGAGGATTCCAACAGCAGAGAAAGGGACAGAGCGTAGGACAGAGGGGGGAGAGGACGCGCATGCGCTGTGGGACGCGGGCGCCACTCCGTAGGGTAGAGGAAGGGGGTGAGCGTAGGAGAGGAGAGATATGGGGAGGGAACGCGCATCCGCTGTAGGGGGAGTGTGGGACGCTCCGTAGAGTAGAGAATTCCTAGAGGAGAGAAAGGGGGGTGAGCTTAGGAGAGGGGAGAGAGGGGGGTGGGGACGCGCATGCGCTGTGGGGGGTGTAGGACGCGGGCGCCGCTCCGTAGAGTAGAGTATTCCTAGAGGAGAGAAAGACGGCGAGCGTAGGAGAGGAGATGGAGAGGGAAGAGACGCGCATGCACTGTGGGACGCGGGAAGGAGGGACGGACTCCACCTCCCGCTAAAGGGAACAATGTGTGGATGCGAAGCAGCGGGGGAGATAATCAGCTTGAGCGGTACGAACGTCGCCGCTCTCATGCGGGCGCTCATCGCGGCGCTGCACAGGAGAGAGAATGAGGCGTGCGCGCTCCGTCATTTTCATACCGCGGAACTACCGTGGTACCCATAGCGGAGAATGCAGCTGTAACACCACCTGTCGTGCGCGCCGCTCCGTAGAGGATTCCTAGAGGAAAGGACAGGGGGGACCATAGGAGAGGAGAGAGAGGGGGGAGAGGACGCGCATGCGCTGTGGGGATGTGGGACGCCGGGGCCGCTCCGTAGAGTAGAGGATTCTTGGAGGAGATAGGGAGAGAGGACGCGCATGCGCTGTGGGGATGTGGGACGCGGGCGCCGCTCTGTAGAGTAGATGATTCCCAGAGGAGAGAAAGCGGGTGAGCCTAGGAGACGATAGGGGAGGGGACGCGCACGGGCTGTGGGGGGGTGTGGGACGCGGGAAGGAGGGACGGACTAAGCCCCCTCCAAACACATGCAAACAAGATCAAGGAATGGCGTCAACCTGGGCGCAGACACAACCTGTCTAGCCATTGCTAAGCAGCCTCTCTGTGCTCCCGGCCATGACTCTGGGGATTGTAGTGGTGGTTGACGGCCTTATACTGTACTACAGTGTTCTTGTTCGCATAGTGGGTGCTTCCCTACTTCATGAAAGTGGCCGGACGCCTAGCATAACATGCCCTAATATAATATCCCCTAGCATAACATGCTTCGTATCTAAAACGCCCGCGACCATGCCTATGGGAGGAGCAACGTTAGGTTAGGCGTCGTTGCACTGTTGATGTGTCTAAGGTCCCTAGAGATGTGTCCGCTCAGTGGCGGTGCTCACGCGTTCACACTCGGCGTTCCTTAGTGAACCGCCTCCAATGCCGCACATATGTTTGTGACGCCACGTGCGTTTTTGTAGCCGCTTTACGCAACGCTCCTTCTCACTGTCCACACTCTATTCCTGTCATGACCACCTGGGGCGTATTGATTATACGTCTAACGGACCGATTAGATAGAAAAGATTAACGAGAAGTTCGCCATCTTTGATCGCCTTAAAAGGTCTTTCAATGCCAATAAAATATTCAAGCAGTGTCCTCCAGCATTAGAGTGGTCTGCCCTTGGCTAAAAATCAAATCGTCCCCCGTCCTCCGCCGCCCAGAAAAAGAGCCGAGAGCTGAGAGGGGGAAGAAGAAGAGCCAGGTCGCCTGCATTGGCAATTAAAAGCTGGAAGGACGCGTACGTTTCGCTTTCAAATAACGTGACAGCGTAATGGAACGTGTTCAAGTCGCTTATCCAATCGCTAGCAAAGCTTCGCTTCTCGGTGGAATCGACTCCTAAACCGTGCCGCAAGGAAAGCCAAAGAACGGACGCCATCCTCCTCTATCATACATTCATTCGGCGCGACGAAACACAGCGAGGCGCGCGCGCCCTTGTGTCGTTTGCGTCATCTCAAGAGGTTATAATCAAGCTTCTGCCACGCACCTCCTAGATTTTGCACAAATGGTGTATATAAATAACTCGCCGATAACATGCCAGAGGAAGTATGCGTGGTGGCCGAGCGGTTAAACGTATCCCGCTATGGATCGAGGAGCCGCAGGTTCGAATCCCCGGTCCCACTCGACCGTTGTTTTAGATGCGAAGTATCTTATGCTCGGGGGCTGTGTCCATCCCTCCCGCGTCCCCCGTCTCGCGTCCCGTGTCGCGCGTCCCGCGTCCGGTCACTTTCATGAAGTAGGGAAGCAGCCACTATGCCAACGAGAACACTGTAGTACAATAAGGCCGTCAACCATCATCAGAGTCATGAGAGTCATGGCAGAGAGCACATAGTGGCTGCTTAGCAATGGCTGCGCAGGTGGTGGGTGCATGCAGAGAATAACGCGCTCTACCGGTGATGTCTGTCGCCCACGTTGACTCCATTCCTTGATCTTGCTTGCATGTGCTTGCGGGGGCATTGTCCGTCCCTCCTTACCGGTCCCACAGCCCCTCTCTCTACCCTCCTACGCTCCCCCCTTTCTCTCCTCTAGGAATCCTCTATTCTACGGAGCGGCGCCCGCGTCCCGTTGACGCCATTCCTTGATCTTGATTGCATATGCTTGCGGGAGCTTTGTCCGTCCCTCCTTCCCGCGTCCCACACCCCCCTCTCTCTCCTCTCCTACGCTCCCCACCTTTCTCTCCTCTAGGAATCCTCTACTCTACGCAGCAGCGCCCGCGTCCCGTTGACTCTATTCCTTGACCGTGCTTGCGGGGGCTTTGTCCGTCCCTCCTTCCCGCGTCCCACACCCCCCACAGCGCATGCGCGTCCCCTCCTCATCTCCTACGCTCCCCCTTTCTCTCCTCTAGGAATGCTCTACTCTACAGAGAGGCGCCGGCGTCCCACAGTGCATGGGTGTCCTCTCTCTCCTCACCTACGCTCCGCCCCGTCCTCTCCTCTAGGAATCCTCTACTCTACGGAGCGGCGCCCACGCAGATGGTGCGACAGCTGCATACTCCGCTGGGGGAGCCACGGTAGTTCCGCGGTATGAAAATGACGGAACGCGCGCGCTTCATTCTCTCTTCTGTGCAGCGCCGCGATGAGCGACTGGGCCGCTGCCGCGAATCGGGAGCGGTGACGTTTCCCCCCGCTCAAGCCAGCCATCTCCCCCACTGCTTCGCATCCACTCATGGTTCCCTTTAGCGGGAGATGGGGAAGTTTTAGATGCGAAGCATCTTATGCTCGGGGCTATGTCCGTCCCTCCCGCGTCCCGCGTCCGGCCACTTTCATGAAGTAGGAAAGCACCCATTATGCGAACGAGAACAGTGTAGTAATATGAAGGCCGTCGACCCTACCACAGTCATCAGAGTCATGGCCGAGAGCACAGAGAGGCTGCTTAGCAATGGCTAGGCAGGTGGTGTCTGTCGCCCAGGTTGACCCCATTCCTTGATCTTGCTTGCATGTGTTTGGAGGGGGCTTAGTCCGTCCCTCCTTCCCGCGTCCCAAACCACCACAGCGCATGCGCGTCCCCCTCCCCCCTCTCTCTCCTACGCTCACCCCCCTTTCTCTCCTCTAGAAATCCTCTCCTCTGCGGAGCGGCCCCCGCGTCCCACACCGCATGCACGTCCGCTCCCCCCTCTGTCTCCTCTCCTATGGTCCCCCCGTCCTCTTCTCTAGGAATCCTCTACGGAGCGGCGCGCAAGACAGGTGGTGTGACAGCTGCATACTCCCGCTGGGGTTCCGCGGTATGAAAATGACGGGGTGCGCGCGCTTCATTCTCTCTCCTGTGCAGTGCCGCGATGAGCGCCCGGACCACTGCCGCGAATGAGAGCGGCGACGTTCCTCCCGCGCAAGCTAATTATCCCCCCCCGCTGCTTCGCATCCACACATGGTTCCCTTTAGCGGGAGATGGGGAACTTTTAGATGCGAAGCATCTTATGCTCGGGGCTATGTCCGTCCCTCCCGTGTCCCGCGTCCGTCCCGCGTCCCGCGTCCGGCCATTTTCATGAAGTAGGGAAGCACCCACTATGCGAACCAGAACACTGTAGTACAATATAAGGCCGTCAACCACCACTACAGTCACCAGAGTCATGGCCGATAGCACAGAGAGGCTGCTTAGCAATGACTAGGCAAGTGGTGTCTGTCGCCCAGGTTAACTCCATTCCTTGATCTTGCTTGCATGTGTTTGGGGGGAGGGCTTAGTCCGTCCCCTCCTTCCCGCGTCCCACACCATCACAGCGCACGCGTGTCACCTCCCCATCTATCTTTCTCATATCCTACGCTCACCCCCTTTCTCTCCTCTAGGAATCCTCTACTCTACGGAGCGGCGCCCGCGTCCCACACCCCCAACAGGTCATGCGCGTCCCCCTCCCCTATCCTCTCCTACGCTCACCCCCGTTCTCTACTCAGGAATACTCTACTCTACGGATCCCGCGTCCCACACACCCCACAATGCATGCGCGTCCTCTCCCCCTTTCTTCAACGCTCGTCCCCTTTCTCTACTCAGGAATCCTCAACTCTACGGAGGGCGTCCCACATCCCCACAGCGCGTCCGCTCCCCCCCTCTCTCTCTCTCCTCTCCTACGCTCACTCCCTTTCTCTCCTTTAGGAATCCTCTACGGAGCGGCGCGCACGACAGGTGGTGCGACAGCTGCATACTCCCGCTGGGGGGCGCGGTATGAAAATGAAGGAGCACGCGGGCCTCATTCTCTCTCCTGTGCAGCGCCGCGATGAGCGCCCGGGCCGCTGCCGCGAAACAAGATCGGCGACGTTTCTCCCGCTCAAGCTAACCATCTCCCCACTGCTTCGCATCCACATATGATTCCCTTTAGCGGGAGATGGGGCGTCCCCCGTCCCCCGGCGTCACCCGTCCCGCGTCCGGCCACTTTCATGAAGTGGGGAAGCACCCATTATGCGAACCAGAACACTGTAGTAATATTAAGACCGTCAACCACAGTCATCAGAGTCATGGCCGAGAGCACAGAGAGGCTGCTTAGCAATGTCTGGGCAGGTGGTGTCTCTCGCCCAGGTTGACCCCATTCCTTAATCTTGCTTGCATGTGCCTGGAGGGGGGCTTAGTCCGTCCCTGCTTCCCGCGTCCCACACCACCACAGCGCATGCGCGTCCCCTCCTCCTCTCTCTCCTACGTTCACCCCTTTTCACACCTCTAGGAATATTCTTCTCTACGGAGTGGCTCCCGCGTCCCACAGCGCGTCTCCTCCCTTATGCTCTCCTACGCTCACCCCCCTTCCTCTACTCTAGGAATCATCAACTCTACGGAGCGGCGCCCGCGTCCCACATCCCCACACCGCATACGCGTCCTCTCCCCCTCTCTCCTCTAGAAATCCTCTACTCTACGGAGCTGCTCCCCCCGTCCCACACCCCCCACAGCGCATGCACGTCCCCTCCCCCCCTCTCTCTCCTCTCCTACGATCCCCCCCGTCCTTTCCTCTAGGAATCCTCTACGCAGCGGCGGGCACGACAGGTGGTGTGACATCTGCATACTCCGCTGGGGGGCGCCACGGTAGTTCCGCGGTATGAAAATGACGGAGCGCGCGCGCCTCATTCTCTCTCCTGTGCAGAGCCGCGATGAGCGCCCGGACCGCTGCCGTGATATGAGAGCGGCGACGTTCCTCCCGCTCAAGCTAATTATCTCCCCGCTGCTTCGCATCCACACATGGTTCCCTTTAGCGGGAGATGGGGAATTTTTTTCTTTTTTCCTGATATCTTTGTTTCCAACAAAGAAGTTTATATCAAAAGAGATTAAAAGCGTAAGAAAAATCCCTTCGTCATAGCAATCGGTATAAAACGAAAGTAAAACATGCCCTCACAGAAGTAATTGAATGTTTACTGTGCATGGATTGAGGAGAGTTTGCACAATGTATATTGCTGTTTGGCAGCTATATACACCGTTTAACGTGGATGCGGCCACGTTGACGCTTTGTGGTACATCTCCATCCCACCGACCAAGGTCCTTGGTGAATGATTAAACAAACCATTGTGGTGGCTGTAGCAGTGAACGGCGAGAGCGTAATCAGAGAAAGGGGCGTGACAGCCAGAAGAGCGTCGCATATTGGACGCTAAGGTCGCCATCCCGCGGCATCTTGAAGGGTGATTGAACACCACGGCCGTACTAGAGGGAAACGCTAAGCTCGTCGTGCTACCCCTATACGAATAGTATATATCTTACACCGTGCCCTATACCCAGCCACGGTTTTTCTCGGGGTGCGTATATGCGAGGAATGTGATGTTACAGCCAAGTGATGCAGGCGCGCGTCGCAGAGCTATTTTTGATTTGGATGGATGTTAAGAGTGAGGCCGACGCTTGGGCTAAGGTCGTCACCTTACGATGTGTTAAGGCATTGAAAAAATTCCACTTCTATTAAAAACGCGCCGAATGGGACGGACGCGTACCAGTACGCGTTGCAGGTGCTAATGGCGGAGGCCACAGTAATGATGAACTACTTTACCGTTCCCAGAGGGTGACGCCGCCCTGCTGACCAAGAGTACTGTGAGAGGAAGGTGCGAGATATAAAAGGCGCGTTTTTAAAGTCGTAGGAGTCTCTGACGGTTGCGCAGTGTATAGCGTGCTCGGCATCTGCTGCTGCGGTCGTCGGTTCTTTGCCGGCTGACGGAACTATTTTTTGGTTGATATCTGATCGAGTACATTTTTCGACGTCATTTCCGTGACGTAAATACGTTACTCAAGTCTCGGTGCACCCCGGCATAAAATATTTTCGTGTTAAAAAAAACTTCAAGTGCCAGACCTGGTGGATGAATCTTAATCAAGAGCATGCATGAATTTTGACGTTTATCCCAAAGGACCATGAACACTGCCTGAACGGGAGCACATTTCCGTAGTTTCCAGAAGGTGTCACTGTATTCATTTTCAGGTTTTTGCCAGTTTCGCGAAAAACCAAGGAGTCTCTGCATTTCTACGAGTAGAACTTCTGTTATACTTCCAACAAAAGCAGCTTCCGTAACGTCGCGAACAGTATTGCGGTTTTCTTGAAACAGAAAAATATTCCTTGATGTTACGCACATATCTTTTGCAAACTTACGGAATTTTTTTTACAGTTTAGCCTTCTTGCGAAAGCGCGGAAAAAGTGAAATCTAAGCTCACCTAATATTCAACACCCCTTTAATCAGCGAGTACCAGTTGGAACTCTGTCCTACGGGACCCGGTGGAGCGATAACCCTTAACACCCTTACCTTCTAAAGTTAAAGCATTACTTCTTATGCTAAACAAACGGCTAATTGGGGAAGGAAAACAACCCTACACTTTAATTTTTGCTAATTCTTGCTAAGCAAAACGCTGTTTAGGAAAAGCCCATCGAAAGGCTTTTCCTACAATGTTTTCTCAAGATGCGGGAAATAGCGATGTCGCGAAAGGTGCTTCGCATTGCAGCAATCGCCAGCGTAATTAAATTTTGTTTTTTGTGTATATCACAATTACTCCGGCGCATATAAATGTCAATATTGCTATAAATGGGCTACCGCTGTCGTGTGCCTTCGTCTGATAAATGTGAATTTAGACTATAAATCACTGCCTTATAATAAACCACAGCAAATTGACATGGCGCCGGCGACTATTACTGCAATAACTGAGTTCCGTTCCCCCTGCGGATGGGAAACCACCATTTTTTTTTCGGAGAGTACCTTAAATCCCCGACTCTGCAGTCGGTGGTAATGTTATTTTTGAAGGGTGTCCCTATAAAATTATACGGAAGTCTCTGGGTACCCATATCCGACCACAGGTTTGGAGAAATGGTCGAGGATCCTTAGTTGCTGTGAAATGCAGAGAATTGCTACCACCAGCCACCTGCGTCAAACGGGTTCATTTGACCAGGTGCTTGCCAGAAGAAAAAAAAACTTTCGTGCTGCTTGGCACGATACAGTCTTGTGGGAACACAGTGGCACGATCCCTCGGGCTAGAGCTGCAGTGGTTGCTCGCACCTTTTGAACCAACTAGACGTCATCCACATTAATTTCACTTGATTTCTGTCGACTCAAAAAATATTATTGTACAACAATACGTCATTAAAGTGCCGGGCTTGTTTTCAAATGGGGTATTCCAGGAGGCAGCGAACTAAAGTTTCTGAATGTAAGGTTGCTCCTTAAGGAGAACAATATATTCTAGTAGAAGGATCCTAGCTAGATCTAGGGGTCGTTGCCTTTTAACCATGCTCACTCTAGTATTGTTGAAAGAGGAACTGGTATTAACTGCCTAAATTTAGTCTTAACAACGGCTTGTTTCGAATTAACGAATGTAAGTTTCGGCATTCAAATGACCGTCTGAAGGAAGCCCGAAGCCCGCCGGTTTTAATGACTCATTTTTCCAAAGCACTGCATCAAAAGTATGAGCACCGTGTTTCAAAAGAAAGCCCCAAAAGCAAGGAAGTCGCTGCTGGTGATACCGTATATTCACAAACATTCACTCGACATGAAGAAAAAATGAGTTTAATCCAAGAATCTCCATTTTTATTTTCTGGGCCGTGTGTATTGTCAGAAATTTATGCATTGACAAAGAAAGAGAACCTTCCGCAGCGCATAAAAAAAACGCAAATCAAGATTTTCCTAATCTCTCGCTAATTTTTTGTACGAGATTCATTTGACCTCTGTTCATGGTTGTACCGGCCAAACAGGCATACGTTTCTTTTGCTTTGTTTTTAAATGCGAATGCATTTCTTAGTCGGGCTATGTCAGGCGCATCCGGCGTTGTCCGCGGCGGTGTCCGCGCGCCGGCAGGTGTTATCTCTCCACTCTCACTCCCTCTTTCATAGCAACAGCTGCAGGCGCGCGCGCTTATCCTCGCCCCTAGCAACCGGAGCATGTGGTGAGAAAGAGTGTAGGAGAATGTAGGTGCAGTGCTTCGCCGCCCCTTCTCTCGCCGTTCGCTCTCTCTCCTCCCTGCGCCCCACTCTCCCGTCCGCTCGCGCCTCACTCTCGACCGTTCGCTGGCTGGGCGCCTCTCAAGGCGATGGCAGAAGTCGGTGAAGGCGAAATCTCTCGGCGCAAGAAATGCATTCGCATTTCCTCACGATTCCCTTCGGGGAGGTGGGAGCATTTTTTTTTTCTGATAAACTTCGAAGTACAATATTATACAGTTGTAGCTTACCGGGCGTTGCGGGATAGAGGGCTTGGCGGAGTAGCGGGATCGAAATGCGCGTTTGCAGTACGCTACAAGTACCGTATCGTTTACTGTACACACGCTATTTTTGAGACTTAGCGTTACCGTGTTTGCGTGGTTTACGTAGTGCACGTAAAACATGGCGGCGGCTTTGGAAGCCCGCATCTAAATGAAGTTAGCTTTGGTGCAGACGGATCAACTTCTTTCGTAGCTAACGACTGTGCTAAATGGCTTGGCTTGCCTTCAGATAGCTTCAACGACCGATTATTACAAATGAATTAGCACAGTTTTTGAGATCGAATGAATTAGCCTAGTTTTTGAGATCAACGACCCTAGGCCTAATTAGAAGATTGGTGAAAACACGTTCGCAACACAAATTTTTTCACTTTTGGTGCATGGTTCATATACATTTACTTTTATTATTACCAAAAAAGGTTGTGATATTGCCGCTCGCGGGGATACAGGCGAGCTTTCCCTGTTTTTTAGATGCGAAGCATCTTATGTTCGGGGGCTGTGTTCGTCCCTCCCGCGTCCAGCATCCGGCGCCCCGCGTCCGGCGTCCCACGTCCGGTCACATTCTCATGAAGTAGGGAAGCACACACTATGCGAACCACAACACTGTAGTACTACAAGGCCGTCAACGACCACCACAGTCCCCAGACTCATGGCAGAGAGCAGAGAGTGGCCTCTTAGCAATGGCTAGGGAAGTGATGGGAACAATCAAAGAATAAAACGCACTACCAGTGGTGTATGTCACCCATGTTGACTGCAATTCTTTGATCTTGCTTCCATGTGCTTGCGGGGGGATTTGTCTGTCCCTTCTTCCCGCGTCCCGTATTCCACACACCCTCCCTCTCCTCACCTACGCTCCCCCCCCTTTCTCTCCTCTAGGAATCCTCTACTCTACGGAACGGCGCCCGTGTCCCGCGTCCCACACCCCCAGAGCACATTTGCATTCCCTCCCCCCTCTCTCTCCTCTGCTACGCTTCCCCCCCCCTTTCTCTCCTCTAGAAATCCTCTATTCTACGGAGCGACTCCCACGACCCGTTGACTCCATTCCTTGATCCTGCTTGCATGTGCTTGCGGTGGCTTTGTCCGCCCCTCCTTCCCGCGTCCCACACCCCCCAGCGCATGCGCGTCTCTCTCCTACGGTCTCGCCTGTTCTCTCCTCTAGGAATCCTGTACTCTACGGAGCGGCGCGCACGGCAGGTGGTGCGAGAGCTAAATACTCCGCTGGAAGTGCCATGGTAGTTCCGCGGCATATAAATGACGGAGCGCGCGTTCCTCATTTTCTCCTGTGCAGCGCCGCGATTACCGCCCGGGCCGCTGCCGCGAAACGAGAGTGGCGACGTTTCTCCCGCTCAAGCCAACCATTTCCCCGCTGCTTCGCATCCACACATGGTTCCCTTTAGCGGCAAATGGGGAAGTCCTCTTTTTCACTTGTTTGAACGCATTCCCCCTCCGCCAGGTGACGGCACCGTCCCAGCTTGGGCCCGTAAACGCTGTCCGCAACGAACGTTTGCGGCACGGTAACGCTATTCCCTTAACCCCGCTGTCACGCAAAACACAGGCACGAAGGGCGGCAGCTTATAGACCAAACGTTGCAAGCTGTTTACCAAATGTTCATGAGACAAAATTTCGAGGAAAGCATAAGATAGAGCGGAGAACGAAATTATGCGAGCATATGTTACTAGCACAGGCAAATAGACGGCCTGTGCATTTATTTCTCTTCATTACTGGTTCTGCATTGTGACTATGCTTTATTTGTCACTGTTTAAATATTTGGTGATAGTTGTGTCGTCCCACCTCGGGTGTCACGCCAACCTACTAGCGTCTTGTGTTTCCAGTCAATACCGCAGGATGGAGCCCTCTCTCCGCTGGTGTGTGCTTTTGAATTCTGTTACAAACGCGGCGTGGTCATGTGAGTCATGTGGCTGTGTCACGCCGGCCATTCACCCATTTCCCCCTCCAGAAAAAACCGTGATACTATAAACGTTGGAGAACGCTCTCCAGTCTCGCCCGAACGCTTCGTCTCGTACGATTCTCTGCGCGCCCTCCCGTCACTGGGCCTCTCCTTCAGCCGGCCGCGGGCTACGCCGCGCTCCTGGCAATACAATAGTGAAACTTTATTACAGATACTTTGCTGTTTCGTGTTATTTCGTTCGTACTTTAGCACAAGACGTGTAACCTGGTTTGTTGTATGGGGATTTGTTCGATCACAAATGGCCATTTCTGCCTTACAGATCCGTGCTCCCATATGGCGAACATTTGGACTGAAATAGGCAAGGCTCGGTGCAGATAGCATCAGCCATTAGTCAGCGCGTCTGATGTTGTGTCTTTTTTGTCGTAATATTTTCTTGTTGCTGGGCTTTTGAAGAACTATGCCCCAGCTCGCCGAAATCCAAGCCCTACGTATCAGGGGCGTAGCCAGGGGGGGGCTTATGGGGCTTCAGCCCCCCCGAAATTTTTTCGTATAGTGGTGTATCGCCGACCAAAAGAGCTAGCTGCGCCGGAAATCATCCTGGATTTTTTATAAAATTGCTTTTCGCAGTCGAAAAGACACTTCGGTGTGAACATTGTGGACCCCTGGCGGTCCTGTATCTGGCTGTGCAGCGCATGATACCGTAAGAAATATTTTGAAAAAGAAGGCGTAGTGCCTTGTATTGCCATTTTAGACGTGTCACCGCCTAGGAGTAACCATTGTTGACATGCAGGACGCTCTGGATTAAGATATATAGAAGGGGCCTCCCACAAACCTCAACTAGCGGGCCGCAGTAACGAATTTTAGTCCCACAGTGCAGATGGCGGATTCCGGGGGGGGGGGGGGAGGGGGGGGCTGAGAGTTTGAAGAGTTTGAATCAAAATGTTACCAAACGTTGCCTCTTGAAGGAATAAAGAAATCCTTTCCTGCATGGGTCATTTCAGAAGGGTATTTGACGTGAGGTCTCGGAAAACATACGGATACTGATTTTCAGAATGACTAAAATCTGGGCGCCGATTGTGAAATATGGAGTTTCCATTTCACGGTGATGTTGCAACTTATCATGAGCGCATGGGGTGCCTCGCGCACACACACGAAACACTTGAGACCAGTCCTGTCTCTGTAGCTTGCCTGAACAAAGAGCTATTATACGTAGTAAGCGAGAAAATAATGCGATTACTATTTAGCAAACTGGCAAGGCTCTGCTGTCTGAAGGCGCGGGCCGCTAGCAAGGGGTCCGCGGGCCGCGTGTTTTGTCCCGGCAATGCTATATTCTTAGAACAAAAGGCATCTACTAATTTGGGCTGCTAAAATACGCCTATCAGCGGGGGGGGGGGGTGCATCCCCCTAGTGGATAAGTAAGGGCGGGGGGGAGAGCACCCTTGATTCACTCCTTCACTGACCACTCTGACCTCAAAGTTTGTCTGATGTATTCAGCGTTGCCAGCATGGGCGTCGGCAGGGGGGGGTGCAAAAGGGGTACTTGCACCCCTCAAACCACACCAGCAATTGCCCCCACCCAAGCTACACCAGTGCTCCCCTCCCCCCCCCCTTCCGTCAGCTGCGATGAAACACGGGTTGGCACCCCCCAAGACAAAGTCCTGCCGATGCCCATGGTTGCCAGTGAGCTGACATTTTTGAGCTCAATCTTTGGAACGCACCCAAATTTTTGTTTCCCTGTCCGAGAAGCGAATCCACATCGACGACGCTGCTAAGGAGACTATAATGTACTAGAAATCCTGCTTTGCCAAAATTACTTCTTTTAACGGTGATAGTGCTTCGAACAGCCCTCCTTCGGCCAAAGCATGATGACTGTCTTGTGCTATATATGTGGCGTTTTTTTTCTTAAAGAACCAAATCAGAAAAGGGCTAAAGTTCACGGGAGCGTAAAACGTGCCAAAGTATATTTCTCTTTTAAACGAATTGTAATCAAAATGGGACAATTCCTCATCGTAACGTGAACTCAAAAAAGGCAGTTTTGAATTTAAAAAAAAAGTCAGCGAGATCCCTTATCTGCCTGGATCAAACTGAGTCAGATCCTCTAAATCAGTGCTGCTTCAACAAACACGACCAAAACAACCAACGTGACCGGGTCAAATCTGTTTCATTTGGGTCCTAGTAGCTTTGCTATGTTGCTTTCATTCGACAACCTTTGCGCTGCATATCATGGCCTTCGTTCACACCGAGACGGTATATTTGAAATAGAAGACAACTGAAATGAAGATATTGGGCACCGCTTTATTCCTTGAAGAAGAAGCGATCCGAAACGACGTGAAATCAAATGAGCTAAGGAGAAGACGAAGAAGAGCTGAAATAGTTTTCAGGCTACAAACATTCATCACCGTTGCAACAAACAAACAAACAAACAAACAAACAAACAAACAACCAGGCATTTTTCTGAAGGCCCTCAAGATGCCAAGAACGATAAAACACTGCCGGCAGTGCAGAATGGTACGCATTTTCCCTGGTAGTACCACTCGCTCTACAAGTCTAGTTATCGTCGTTACGCCAATGCAACAAAAGGCGGCACCGACGGAAGCACAAGCATGGTGTTAATGTTGTTGCAGAATATTGCTGTATCGTTCATTTGCTGCGATTTAGACTTCTTTTACGAGCTAAGTCAAGCCCAAATGAAATGTTACAATCTCTAAAAGCCAAATACAAAGTTTACTCTGGAACACTGACGATAATAGGCTACATAAATTTTAGCCGCAATATAGATTTCAGGTATTTTGGTGATATGAGCGCACTGGCGAAAAAATGTTGGAGCTGGCCCGACCATATTGTTCGTAGCAAAAAGCTGCGTTTTTTTCAGTTTCACTTAAAGCGGACTTGGCTTTTTAGAAGAAAAGCGCCACATATGTATTATCTGGCTAGAATAGTTCCATTTCTACCGCGCTAAGGGTTGTCGTTGGTGGCTACTTTGCGCCAAATTGGCTACCTTTGGGCCCCGTTGGCGACGAAAATTTCCAGTTGTCGCCATGTCTCTTTTTTAAACTTGTGGTTTTACTTATTCAAAATGCTTTTATTTATTCATCAATAGTAAAGACTGTTGATAATACCGCTTCTTTTCTATTTGGCTAGAAATTCGGCGACAATATCAAATGACATGGCTACTTTGGCTACTTTTGGCGTGAGTTCTGGCGCCTTTTCATGTCCACCCAATAGCAACCTTGACCGCGCTGTTATCTCGAGCTCAGTTAGCCCGGCGTTTTGCATTACTACTAATAATAATAATTTGTGGAGTTTGACGCGCCCAGAACCACGGTATGGTTATCAGGCACTTCGTAGTGGAGGACTATGAAAATTTCTAGCGCTTATATTCCCTAAAAAGCACTTAAATCAGGGAGTCTCGCGCACTTACAGTGGCCTCAAGTATTTCGTCTCGACAAAAATGCCACCGCCGCGGCCGGGATGGAACCCACATTATTCGCGTCAGCAGTCGAGCACCGTAACTACTGTACCACTGCGGTGGCTTGGGCTTTGAAAATTTTGTTTGCTTTGTATTTTTTTTTGTCTTTTATAAATGCATGTATCACGAGGTCAACAAAAATCTATATTTAATGTGTATTCCATAGAAGCACAGCTGTCTATGTGAGCTACGTTGTCTCGTGACTCAGTAGCGTAATGTTTTGGGATAAGTGGTGTTGAAAGGTGCTGCGTAAAAAGTTAATATCTCATAAAGAACGTGAATGGATGTCTATACAACTTTGGAAACAAAGCGGTATGATATGGGCTCATTCGCAAAACATCGCGTCGCCTAAGTAGCGTCAGGTAACATCCTATATTCCAAAAGGAAATTTTACATTTCACTTCTGGTTCTAGTCACTCGTTTGCGGTCAAAGAAGCAGGTCATCATTTCGCTCATCTCAGCTATAAATGCACTACGCATTATTAAGGTTCGCTGTCAGTGTGAACGCTTGCTCAGTTTTCATGAAAATAAATGCTATTAGTTGCACTTTCTGATACGAAAGCGCACCAGTATATTTTTATTGGGGCGTCAGGTGGAAAGGTGGATTAAACTGTCTGGCGGGTAGACAAACTTACGTAGTATTGCATTACAATGGGCACTACCAGAAGGTAAACTTGATCACTGTGTCTATGACGAAGCTCATATATGTATGTAAGTCTGCTAGACGTAATGCTGCTCTTCGTTATTGTTTTTTTTTCAATAGTAAGCTGGCAGATTTAGCGGGCGAGCTTATTCTAACAGTGCGAAGTATAGCGAAAAAAAAAACATGAGTACACAGCATGAAAAATTGATTCGATCACCGTTTGCAACAGATTTTGATCAATGAGCTTCTCGAAAGTAAGATAATTGTGACGTTTGTAGTGATTTCTGCTCGATCGATTATGTAGATGGATCTCCAAACATGAGCGGAAAAACAGGAGCATGCAAATGCACAGCAAAATATAGCCAGGTTTAAATTTAGTGCATTGTTTTCTATTATAACTTATATCTTCAGTAATAAATTTGTGTTTTCTAAATGGCTTCTTCACATGACTCAACTTAAATGATCTAGTGATTGTAACGTAAATATACGAACTTTCCTGCATGAAGCTTTCTGTTCCAAAGTCGTAGTAAGATTTATTTCCAGTAGTCATGCAAAAATACATGACGATTGCGGTGCGTGATAGATCCTGGTGGAACTATTGTTCAAGGTGAACAGCTGGAGAGTAAAATAATGAGGGCCTTCTTTTCAGGAAACGTGTGATGCAGCAACGTCATGTCAGTAGAATTAAGCGCGAAATGTAAAGTATCGGTAGTATTAGAATGCCACTTAAATAACGTTCACTTTTGCGAATGGGTCCCAAAGAATGTACTGCGTTTCCAGAGTTGCATAGACTTTCGTTAGTTCACTTGGGTAGCCCTATATAAAAGACTTTTAATTGTTTCCTCCGCAATGGCAAGCGGGCACGTTTCACCGGACAGTTGCTGTGAACGATGAGAAGTGTAAAGGAAAACAAAAACTATGCATTTCATTAGATCACAAGTTTTAACAGACTTTGTGCTGTAACAGCGCCGTCATGCAACTGGAGAACCATATACGCAACTCTCTCATATATATATATATATATATATATATATATATATATATATATATATATATATATATATATATATGGTGTTGACATGCGAGCCCCCCGAACAAAATTCCTGGCTACGCCACTGCTACGTATAGTCTGTCATGTTTTCTTTATGCGAAGATACTTGCGAGATACATTTTCTTGTGAACTTTCGAGACGAAGTACTACATAGCGGCGTTACGCCATCAAGATTTATTGTTGCGCAAGTTGATTTTATCGTTCCTCGTCGGACAGTACTTCCACTGTCTCGAAAAGTGAACTCGGCAAGGTAAACTGGACGCCGCACACGTTCACCGAGCCCTGTTCTGCCACTGAGCGGTGCTCGCGTGGCACATTCCTGTCTGCGGTGAGCCCATGCTTCTTAGAATGTAGAGTCTATTTCCTGGTTGTGCAGCTGAGTATTTCTAAATGTAACACCACTGTGTAATCGCTCTACTAAGGTGGAAGGCTGCGCGGCATTGCAAACATTCAGTATGGACCGCAATCGCCGCTACCTCGTCTACGTAGTACATTCTCCAACCCTGGAAGTATTGAATCACTAATTTTCCCAACAATATAAGCTGTCTTAATGCGACATTAATGCAAAGCGCAAAGTGTTCTTACATTGCAATATAATTTTTGCTGTAGTCTGTCGCGGAATTCTGAGCGTTAGAACACAAATTCATTGCGTCCGAAACTGACAATAACTGTCCCTGGTGCCGCTACCCAATTCGAATCGCTCGCGCCAATAACAAAGCTGGCGCCAGCAACTCTGCCGCTGTTATTTGTGAATCAGCCGGCGCCATTGAAAAACTGCTTCAGCTTGGTGTGTGAACCGGCTCATTCTAACGATACAACAAATAAGCGCTTTTATGTTCATCGTTGCGGATAGGTTACTAAACGCGACAAGAGTGTTCGCGTCGCAGCACCGGCAGGGCCACTCGCCGCATATTGAGAGCTTTGACATTGATCAGGCGGATGTACGAATGTTATCAGCGGGGCCAACTAAAACCAACACCTGTGTTCGCTACTCTGCAGAGAGCTACACAGCCGTGGTATATGGCAATAAATCTAGCGCACTCTTCTAGACTTCTCAATAAGGTTCTTGACTAGCTGACTGAATGTATCTGGCTGTCAAAGTTTACCTTGCCTGTTTTCGACCTGAAACAAGTTCGAGTACCCGAGAAACTAAAATAGAGGCACTGACATCGTTTTGTGATGTGCCACAGTGCACGAAATGGAGCGTCCATCGGATTGTCAAATTGCATTGTTTGCTCGCCTTAAAATATTTTGTTCTCTCCAAGAACGATGACCTTATTTTAAGAAAAGCTTAATTTTTCCATCTAGTTCAAATTAATATTTCTCTTTAATGTCTATTTAAGCGCGGTACAGCACTGCGTATTCGTCTGCTCTGCTCTTTTCAACGTCAAGCTATCAGAGGGCTCTTCGCGATTAATTGTGACCTTTGAATGCATATTTCGACTTTCCCCAAAGATTATCTCGTGCTTTCCATGAACTATCGTTGACCGATTCCTGGCCTGCCCCATTCGTTGCACTACTACTGCCCAAAGGTGGCAGACAGTGTTTTCGCGCTTAATCAGCTAAGGTTTAAGGAAGTGTCGTGGCGATACCCATGGCTGACGCCTATAGCCAGATGGTGTAGGACACTCAGTGTCCCCTTCTGAGATTGTCAGATTGTCACGTTGTCAAACCCTTTCTTGCAGACTGGTGTGGCACATACCCGTATACCACTGGCCGCGGTATGCGGGTATGCGCCACAGGTGTTTGACAATTTACATCTAACCAGGAACGGCAAGAACGGATATTAGTAATTTAAATGCGAGAGCGTTAACAAAAACTGACGTCGGAAGCGTTGACCCGACGAATGCAAGTAATAAATATCAGGGTCCCAGCAGGAATCGTTCCGACGTCTGTGCCTCCTGCCACGCGGATCCGCAATGCGCTCATGCTGGTGTGGTGAAGATATATGCCCGCCTCCGGATTCGATACTATTGGCGTGGAATGTACCGCTCTGTTCGGCCGTACGTCCTTTCATGTTCCATGTGCCAACGCCGGAAGAGCTCTCCTCACACGACCACATGGCCACTTCAACCACTGCCTGTCCCTCTCGGCCTTTCGACCGCATCGGTATCGACTTGTACGGTCCCCTACCGTACACACCAATTGGAAACCGCTGAGCCATCGTAGCCGTGGACCACCTTACGCGCTACGCTGAAACTTCGGCGCTTCCAGAGTCCACCGCGCGAGAAGTCGGGTTGTTCATTCTTCGGAACCTCGTTCTTCGGCACGGCGCGCCCCGCGAGCTACTCAGTGACCGCGGGCGTTCCTTCTTGTCCGAAGCCGTAGAAGCCCTCCTCCGCGAATGCAACATCGTACATCGAACTACAACCGCATATCATCGCATACATATATATGTGTTTGCATGTGTGTATATATTATGTATACATACGCTACTTTTATGCAGTTTTTATTTCCTACAACCTTCTAATCCCTGCTCGCCTTCCGTTTTTGCCTGCTTCTAAGACCAGTTCTGCACCCGCATTGTCAAAGTCCTTGCCTCCCCAGCAAGTTCACCGCGTTTGTCTCGCACCTAACCCCCTCCTTCTTTCTTTTCCCTTTTTAAAATTTTTGTTCTTTTGTCTCGATGTTTTCGTTTCTTTTTTTTTCCTTAGGCGACATGCCGCCGAATTTTTTAGGTAGTTTTCCTGAGCGGGTTACCAACGGTGACACTTTATGCATATATGTCTGCCAATGACCTCCCCCCATCGAATACGTGTTCTTCAGACCCCTTCCCAGTATTACTTACCATCGACTTCTTAACTTTTAAAAGTACACCACCCACTTCTCCCTCTTTTCTGATTGCATTCCTTTGGTGCCTCCCATTCACGCGCGGTTGGTTGGAAATAGGCGGACGCCACTATCATAGACGTTTGTGGGTAGCTGGAAGCGGGCGGCGCCAGTCTGCCGGTTTTCGAAGTTTCATGCTTCGTCCCTCTCCCCCCTTCCCCCGTGCAGGATAGCCTACCGGGCTCTGCCCAGGTTAACCTCCCTGCCTTTCTTCTACTCTATTCTATCTCTCTCTCTTCATGCTTCGTTTTTCCCTCGTTCATGTATGTGGCGGCTCGCGCTTTGTTTTACCACCCCTACCTTCCTTTCTTTTTTTTTCTTTTTTCCTTTTGTTCCCTTTTTTTCTTTCTTTCGTCCACCTTCTTTTTTACCGCTCAAGCATCCCCCCACATCCGAGAAGATATTCTTTGGCGTCATTGTAACATTGCTTGAAATGAGACAGGGGCTACACTAAACTGCTTTATAGATTTTTTCATTCCACACGGTGATTACAAGCAGAGACACGTGCCACCACAGGAGATGACGTCAATACTAACCTCCTTAAAACTAACACGACAGGAATGACAAGGCGCCTTTGACAAAGATAGGTTCTCCTATCGAAAATTCGGCCAGCCGGTCTGAGGCATTTTCTCTG
Source organism: Rhipicephalus appendiculatus (assembly GCA_030522465.1). Classification (NCBI taxonomy): domain Eukaryota; kingdom Metazoa; phylum Arthropoda; class Arachnida; order Ixodida; family Ixodidae; genus Rhipicephalus; species Rhipicephalus appendiculatus. Next base: position 24,358 of record JALIZH010006708.1, read on the forward strand.
TTCATACTGCTTATTACCCAACAATAGTCAATTGTAAAACAATATAATTCTAAACAGTCTGTTCTCTACCATATTTGTCCTAACCTGGTGTTGAACTAAATATTAAACACGATGGTTTGTTGACTCGTCGGATTGTTCTTATTATACTATCACCATATATTCCACGAACGCCGGCCATACACAGCGATGATAATCTCAGAAGGGGACACTTAGTGTCCTACACCATCTGGCTATAGGCTTCAGCCATGGGTCTCGCCGCGATACTTCCTTAAACCTTAGCTGACTAAGGTCGAAAACACTATCTGCCACCTTTGGGAAGTAGTAGTGCAACGAATGGGGCAGGCCAGGAATCGGTCAACGATAGTTCATGGAAAGCACGAGATAATCTTTGGGGAAAGTCGAAATATGCATTCAAAGGTCACAATCAATCACGAAGAGCCCTCTGATAGCTTGACGTTGAAAAGAGTAGAGCAGACGAATACGCAGTGCTCTACCGCGCTTAAATAGACATTATAGAGAAATATTAATTTGAACTAGATGGAAAAATTAAGCTTTTCTTAAAATAAGGTCATTGTTCTTGGAGGCAACAAAATATTTGAAGGCGAGCAAACAATGCAATATGACGATCCGATTGACGCTCCATTTCGTGCACTGTGGTACATCACAAAATGATGTCAGTGCCTCTATTTTAGTTTCTCGAGTACTCGAACTTGTTTCAGGTCGAAAACAGGCAAGGTAAACTTTGACAGCCAGATACATTCAGTCAGCTAGTCAAGAACTTTATTGAGAAGTCTAGAAGAGTGCGCTAGATTTATTGCCATATACCACGGCTGTGTAGCTCTCTGCAGAGTAGCGAGCACAAGTGTTGGTTTTAGTCGGCCCCGCTGACTACATTCGTACATCCGCCTGATCAATGTCAAAGCTCTCAATATGCGGCGAGTGGCCCTGCCGGTGCTGCGACGCCAACACTCTTGTCGCGTTTAGTAACCTATCCGCAACGATGAACATAAAAGCGCTTATTTGTTGTATCGTTAGAATGAGCCGGTTCAAACACCAAGCTGAAGCAGTTTTTCAATGGTGCCGGCTGATTCACAAATAACTGCGGCAGAGTTGATGGCGCCAGCTTTGTTATTGGCGCGAGCGATTTGAGTTGGGTAGCGGCACCAGGGACAGTTATTGTCAGTTTCTGACGCAATGAATTTGTGTACTAACGCTCAGAATTCCGCGACAGACTACAGCAAAAATTATATTGCGATGTAAGAACACTTTGCGCTTTGCATTAATGTCGCATTAAGACAGCTTATATTGTTGGGAAAATTAGTGATTCAATACTTCCAGGGTTGGTGAATGTACTACGTAGACGAGGTAGCAGCGATTGCGGTCCATACTGAATGTTTGCAATGCCGCGCAGCCTTCCACCTTAGTAGAGCGATTACACAGTGGTGTTACATTTAGAAATACTCAGCTGCACAACCAGGAAATAGACTCTACCTTCTAAGAAGCATGGACTCACCGCAGCCAGGAATGTGCCACGCGAGCACCGCTCAGTGGCAGAACAGGGCTCGGTGAACGTGTGCGGCGTCCAGTTTACCTTGCCGTATTCACTTTTCAAGACAGTGGAAGTACTGTCCGACGAGGAACGGTAGAATCAACTTGCGCAACAATAAATCCTTATGGCGTAACGCCGCTATGTTGTACTTCGTCTCGAAGTTCACAAGAAAATGTATCTCGCAAGTATCTTAGCACAAAGAAAACATGACAGGCTATACGTAAGGCTTGATTTCGGCGAGCTGGGGCATAGTTCTTCAAAAGCCCAGCAACAAGAAAATATTACGACAAAAAAGACACAACATCAGACGCGCTGACTAATGGCTGATGCTATCTGCACCGAGCCTTGCCTATTTCAGTCCAAATGTTCGCCATATGGGAGCACGGATCTGTAAGGCAGAAATGGCCATTTGTGATCGAACAAATCCCCATACAACAAACCAGGTTACACGTCTTGTGCTAAAGTACGAACGAAATAACACGAAACAGCAAAGTATCTGTAATAAAGTTTCACTATTGTATTGCCAGGAGCGCGGCGCAGCCCGCGGCCGGCTGAAGGAGAGGCCCAGTGACGGGAGGGCACGCAGAGAGTCATACGAGACGAAGCGTTCAGACAAGACTGGAGAGTGTTCTCCAACGTTTATAGTATCACGTTTTTTCTGGAGGAGGAAAGGAGTGAATGGCCGGCGTGGCACAACCACATGACTTACATGGCCACGCCGCGTTTGTTACAGAATTCAAAAGCAGACACCAGCGGAGAGAGAGCTCCATCCTGCGGTATTGTCTGGAAACACAACACGCTTGTGAGTTCGCGTGACAGCAGAGGTGGGACGACACAACTATCACCAAATATTCAGACTTTGAGAAATAAAGCATAGTCACAATGCAGAACCAGTAATGAAGAGAAATAAATGCACAGGCCGTCTATTTGCCTGTGCTAGTAACATATGCTCGCATAATTTCGTGCTCCGCTCTACCTTATGCATTCCTCGAAATTTCATCTCCTGAACACTTGGTAAACAGCTTGCAACGTTCGGTCTATGAGCTGCCGCCCTTCGTGTCCGGATTTTGCGTGACAGCGGGGTTAAGGGAATAGCGTTACCGTGCCGCAAACGTTCGTTGCGGACAGCGTTTACGGGCCTAAGCAGGGACGGTGCCGTCACCTGGCGGAGGGGGAATGCGTTCAAAAAAGTGAAAAAAAGGACTTCCCCATCTCCCGCTAAAGGGGACCGTGTGTGGTTGCGAAGCAGCGGGGAGATGGTTAGCTTGAGCGGGAGAAACGTCGCCACTCTCGTTTCGCGGCAGCGGCCCGGGCGCATCGCGGCAGCGGCCCGGGCGCTCATCGCGGCGCTGCACAGAGAGAGAATGAGGCGCGCTCCGTCATTTTCATACCGCGGAACTACCGTGGTGCTCCCAGGGGAGTATGCAGCTGTCGCACCACCTGTCGTGCGCGCCGCTCCGTAGAGGATTCCTAGAGGAGAGAACGGGGGGGGAACCGTAGGAGAGGAGAGAGAGAGGGGACGCGGGAGCCGCTCCGTAGAGCAGAGGATTTCTAGAGAGAAAGGAGTTGAGCGTAGGAGAGAGGGGGAGAGGACGAGCATGCACTGTGGGGATGTGGGACGCGGGCGCCGCTCCGTAGTGTAGAGGATTCCTACAGTAGAGAAGGGGGGTGAGCGTAGGAGAGGAGATAGAGAGGAGGAGGGGACGCGCACGCGCTGTGGTGGTGTGGGATGCGGGAAGGAGGGACAGAGAATGCTCGCCAGAGAGAAACAGAGAATGCTCGCCTGTATCCCCGCGAGCGGCAATGTCACAACCTTTTTTAGTAATAATAAAAGTAAATGCATATGAACCATGCACCAAAAGCGAAAAATTTTATGTTGCCAAAACGTGTTCACCAATCTTCTAGTTAGGCCTAGGATCGTTGATTTCAAAAACTAGGCTAATTCGTTCGATCTCAAAATCTAGGCTAATTCATTTGTAATAATCGGTCGTTGAAGCTATCTGAAGGCAAGCGAAGCCATTTTGCACAGTCGTTAACTACGAAAGAAGTTGATCCGTCTGCACCAAAGCTAAATTCATTTAGATCCGGGCGTCCAAAGCCGCCGCCACGTTTTACGTGCACTACGTAAACCACGCAAACACGGTAACGCTGTCTGAAAAATAGCGTGCGTACAGTAAACGATACGGTACTTGTAGTGTACTGCAAACGCGCATTTTGATCCCGCTACTCCGCTAAGCCCTCTATCCCGCAACGCCCGGTAAGCTACAACTGTATAATATTGTACTTCCAAGTTCATTAGAAAAAAAAAACAAAGCAAAAAAAAAACGTATGCCCGTTTGGCTGGTACAACCATGAACAGAGGTCAAATAAATCTCGTACAAAAATTTGCCAGAGATTAGCAAAATCTTGATATGCGTTTTTTTATGCGCTGCGGAAGGTTGTCTTTCTTTGTAAATGCATAAATTTTTGACAGTTCACACGCCCCAGAAAACAAAAATGGAGCTTCTTGGATTAAACTTATTTTTTCTTCATGTCTAGTGAATGTTTGTGAATATACGGTATCACCAGCAGCGGCTTCCTTGCCTCTGGGGCTTTCTTTTGAAACACGGTGCTCATACTTTTGAAGCAGTGCTTTTGAAAGATGAGTCATTAAAACCGGCGGGCTTCGGGCTTCCTTCAGACGGTCATTTGAATGCCGAAACATACACTCGTTAATTCGAAACAAGCCGTTGTTAAGACTAAATTGAGGCAGTGAATACCAATTCCTCTTTCAACAATACTAGAGTGAGCATGGTTAAAAGGCAATGACCACTAGTTCTAGCTGGATCCTTCTGCTAGAATATATTGTTCTCCTTAAGGACCAACTTTGCATTCAGAAATTTAAGTTCGCTGCCTTCTGGAATACCCCATTTGAAAACAAGCCCGGCACTTTAATGACGTGTTGTTGTAGAATGATATTTTTGAGTCTACAGAAATCAAGGGAAATAAATGTGGATGGCCTCTAGTTGGTTCAAAAGGTGCGAGCAACCACTGCAGCTCTAGCCCAACGGATTGTGCCGCTGTGTTCCCACAAGACTGTATCGTGCCAAGCAGCACGAACGTTTTTTTTTTCTTCTGGCAAGCACCTGGTCAAATGAACCCGTTTGACGCAGGTGGCTGGTGGTAGCAATTCTCTGCATTTCACAGCAACTAAGGATCCTCGACCATTTCTCCAAACCTGTGGTCGGATATGGGTACCCAGAGACTTCCGTATAATTTTATAGGGACACCCTTCAAAAATAACATTACCACCGACTGCGGAGTCGGGGATTTAAGGTACTCTCCGAAAAAAAAACGGTGGTTTCCCATCCGCAGGGGGGAACGGAACTCAGTTATTGCAGTAATAGTCGCCGGCGCCATGTCAATTTGCTGTGGTTTATTATAAGGCAGTGATTTATAGTCTAAATTCACATTTATCAGACGAAGGCACTCGACAGCGGTAGCCCATTTATAGCAATATTGACACTTATAGGCGCCGGAGTAATTCTGATATACACAAAAAACAAATGTAATTACGCTCGCGAATGCTGCAATGCGAAGCGTCTTTCGCGACATCGCTATTTCCCGCATCTTGAGAAAACATTTTAGGAAATGTCTTTCGATGGGCTTTTCCTAAACAGCGTTTTGCTTAGCAAGAATTAGCAAAAATTAAAGTGTAGGGTTGTTTTCCTTCCCCAATTAGCCGTTTGTTTAGCGTAAGAGGTAATGCTTTAACTTTAGAAGCTAAGGCTGTTAAGGGCTATCGCTACACCGGGTCCCGTACGACAGAGTTCGAACTGGTGCTCGCTGATTAAAGGGTTGTTGAATATTAGGTGAGCTTAGATTGCACTTTTTCCGCGCTTTCGCAAGAAGTCTACACTGTAAAAAAATTTTTTGTAAGTTTACAAAGAACACGTGCTTAACATGAAGGAAAATTTTTCTGTTTCAAGAAAACCGCAATACTTTTCGCGACGTTACGGAAGCTGCTTTTATTTGAAGTATAACAGAAGTTCAACTCGTAGTTATGCAGAGACTCCCTGGTTTTTTCGCCAAATGGGCAAAAACCTGAAAATGGATACAGTGACACCTTCTTTAAACTACGGAAATGTGCTCCCGTTCATGCAGTGCTCATGGTCCTATGGGGTAAACGTCAACTTTCATGCATGCTCTTGATTCAGATTCATCCACCAGGTCTGGCACTTGAGGTTTTTTTTTAACACGAAAATATTTTATGCCGGGGTCCACCGAGACTTGAGTACCGTATTTACGTCACGGAAATGACGTCGAAAATGTACTCGTTGAGATGTCAAAGAAAAAAAAGTTCCGTAACCCACCGCGCAACCCGAACGGACACCTCGTTGAACATCCCCGGCGCGGCAGACGTATCAGACAAAGACCGATTTACATGCTACACAGAGTACACACAACACTGCAGAGAGGCAAGGCGCGTCTTTCCCGCACCTCACCCGAGTCTCGACAGGAAACAAGCATCTGAATACCGACAGCCACAAACACACTCCTACCCAAACCCTGTGCACCTCCACGGGAGCTACCCACACCTATACACGGACAACAAATGCAAACTATGCGCAATAGACAGGGCATCATTTAAACATATTCTGTGGGAATGTCCCAAATTATCAACAAGTTCTCCTGAGGCCCTACGGGAGCAGTGGCGGCTCGTGCTGCTCAGCTCGGAGGTCCAAGACCAAAAAATTGGCTATCCAGCAGGCCAGGGAGGCTATGGGGAGACAAGGTCTCCCTGGTACCTAGCTGTGTGGTCTAGCCCGGACCACAAACATGCTGGGTCTTGTAATAAAGTTTATTCACTCACTCAAGAAGCATAGAACTGACGACCGCTTGGCCCGCAGCAGCAGATGCCGAGCACGCTAACACTGCGCAACGGTCAGAGTCTCCTACGACTTTAAAAACGCGCCTTTTATATCTCGCACCTTCCTCTCACAGTGCTCTTGGTCAGCGGGGTGGCGTCACCCTCTGGGAACGGTAAAGTAATTCATCATTACTGTGGCCTCCGCCATTAGCACCTGCAACGCGTATTGGTGCGCGTCCGTCCCATTCGGCGCGTTTTCAATAGAAGTGCAATTTTGTCAATGCCTTAACACATCGTAAGGTGACGACCTTAGCCCAAGTGTCGGCCTCACTCATAACATCCATGCAAATCAAAAGTAGCTCGGCAATGCGCGCCTGCCTCACTTGGCTGTAACACAGCATTCCTCGCTTATGCGCACCCCGAGAAAAACCGTGGCTGGGTATAAGGGTAGCACGACGAGCTTAGCGTTTCCCTCTAATACGGCCGTGGTGTTCAATCACCCTTCAACATGCCGCGAGATGGCGACCTTAGCCGAAGTTCTGCATACAATATGCGACGCTCTTCTGGCTGTCACGCCTCTTTCTCTGATTACGCTCTCACTGTTCACCGCTACAGCTAGCACAATGGTTTGTTTAATCATTGACCAAGGACCTTAGTCGGTGGGATGGAGATGTACCACAAAGCGTCAACGTGGGTGCATCCCCGTTAAACAGTGTATATAGCTGCCAAACAGCAATATACATTGTGCGAACTCTCCTCTATCAATGTACAGTAAACATTTAATTACTTCTGTAAGGGCATGTCTTACTTTCGTTTTATACCGATTCCTATGATGAAGGGATTTTTCTTACGCTTTTAATCTCTTTTGATATAGACTGATTTCCTTCCCCCAGGAGCTTATCGACACGTTTTACTCATGCGTGGGAAGTACGCTGCTTAGTGATGGCTGCATTCAAGCATTTTTAAAATATTTTTCCGGATGATTGCATGTTTTTAGGGATTTACATCAACTGCATTTTTGTTGTTGTTGTTGTTGTTGCTATTGCACGTATTTCGCCTGTATTTTGTAGAGTGCAGTCTTGTGATGTGTTCCCTCATTTCTCGTGTACTTTTAATTATTTTGCCACGTATTGTTCCCCCATGTAAGATAACTGTTTGGACGGGCGTTTGTGTTTACCCACCCCCGCGGCCGTAAGGAACTGTACGGGACATAAAGATTATAAGCTGAGCGAGTTCGTCTGTGTTCATGATGAATTTCGTGCAGCGCAGACGAGTAGAACGATGGACGGAAGAAGCAGCGTCTGCCTCGTGTGCTTCTTGCGCCCGTCGTCCAGGGGCGGCGCTAGCAGGGGGTACGGGAGGCTGGAGCCCCCCAGAATTTTGGCTGCCTCCCCCCCCCCCCCCCATACCTCCCCAAGAGCAAACATAGTCAAAAGAGAATTCATGAGTTACCCGCCTTTTTGCCCCCCCTGGACGAACTCGCTTGTCGTCGGTGCCCCCCCCCCCCGTGAAAAAATCCTGCCGCCGCCCCTGCCGTCGTCCTGCTCGTGAGTGCTGCACGATATTCGTCATGAAAATCGACGGGACATCCTGGAGACGCAGGTGCGCTGTTGGTGCCGAACCGCGAGTTCCCGCTTCTTGCTTCCTTTTCTTTTGCTTTCATTTTTCTCAGAAAGCTTCTTTGACCTCCCTTTGTCCTTTTCTCCCTAATACTCGCGCCACATCCGGAGCATTACGTGAACCCGCTCGTAGAATAAACGAAAAGAATAAATAAAAGAAGTAAAAAAAATATATACATATCTCGGAGGGTATGTTTTGCAAGCCACTCTGCGCAGTCGTGCGCACGGGAGGTGGGGGGGCACAATGACGGGGGGGGGGGGGGGGCTGCCTATTCAACTAAGAGGGAGGGGCGCAAGGTCCGCCCTATACGTTGACTAAATAAGGGAGGGAGGCGCTGCGATTACCCCCCCCCCCCCCCCCTTGATGGGGGAACCCTGCGCGCGCCTATGGTACTCCGTAAACACAAATGAGCAAATACGCGCCTATATAGCAGCTGACATACCATTTTGCCACCCAAGTCCGAAATACGAACTCGCACCGCGGGGGGGGTAAAAAGGACTGACGACGTTACTTTTTCCTGATCGTCAAGCGTTGGACGTTATTGCAGTTGCTCCTAAGTAATATGGGAGTCAGTGGCGTAGCCAGAGGGTTCAACCCCCCCCCACCCCCCGAATTTTTTCAGTTTTGCTTGCGTATATATGCACGCACACATACAAACGCACGCACGAACATACATAAAGTATGGCTGAACCCCCCCTCCCCGAAAAAAAATTTCTGGCTACGCCCCTTATGGGAGTAACAATAAAAAATAGGATGTGAGGCAGATAGCGGGTATTCCGACACGCCCATTTGGTTGCGAACTACTAAGCGAAAAGAGCCGATGGCCATGGTCAAGATGTTAAATTCGCAAAAGCTATTTCTCCAGACAAAATTGAAATGACCCGCGCAGCGTCATCGCTCTACTTTTTTTGTTCGGAGTAACCGCGCGCGTTAGCGCCGCAGCGACCGCAGAGCCTCCCGAACTACACGCATGGCGGAGGAGCATGTCAGAATCCGGACTTTGGATTGACCGAAGCGTGCGTCTCGCCCGTCTCGCTCGACCGGCGTCGTTCCGTTGGTTGCGGTAGCCATTTTGATCGGCGGCCGCACAAGTCATGCGGATTCGTCGCTCACCTGCACTCTTGAAGCCGAGGACCTATGGTAAGTTATCCCGAATTTTCTTCTTGCGTTATTTGTCTCTGTGTGTGCGCGCGTGCTATTGAACGTTACCAGCTACGTTTCAGTTACAGAAAGGCGCGCTGCGGATTCAGCTTCGATCTGTGATCAGCTGTTGTGAAGGTATGACAGAAGTACTTGCACAAGGCACGTAACACTACGTGCCTTGTAAACGCGTTTTGTTACTGGCCGTATTCGAGGGGAGTTCAGGAATGCGTAAAACTACCTGTGGTCGTGTGACCATGCGGCGAAGATTGCACTGCTTGCATCGCTTAGGTGTGGTTCGTATATCGAGTGCCTCGGCAGATGTGTGAGAATCGCAATTTTATATCATCACGAATCTTGCATTGTTGTTTGTGTATTTGATGCTGTTAGCGCTCGGTGTTTCGTTTGCCTGGCGCGCAACACACGTCTGGAGAACTTATTGCATGCAGTGCAGAGCGCGCATTTGTTGCAGCGTGCAAACACTCACGTAGTACAGTGCGTGCGGTTCAATAATTTATCTCTAATTAAAGTTAGCTATCAACAATGTCATCTTTCTCTTCGTGGGAAGATTTTTTTAGATGCGAAGCATCTTATGCTTGGGGGCTATGTGCGTCCGGCGTCCCTCCCGCGTCCCGCGTCCGGCGTCCTGCGTCCTGCGTCCGGCCACTTTCATGAGGTAGGGAAGCACCCATTATGCGAACCAGAACACTGTAGTAATAAGAAGGCCGTCAACCACTACCACAGTCATCAGAGTCATGGCCGAGAGCACAGAGAGGCTGCTTAGCAATGGCTAGGCAGGTGGTGTCTGTCGCCCAGGTTGACCCCCATTCCTGGATCTTGCTTGCATGTGTTTGGAGGGGGCTTAGTCCGTCCCTCCTTCCCGTGTCCCGCGTCCCACACCACCACAGAGCATGCGCGTCCCCTCCCCCCCCTCTCTCTCTCTCTCCTCTCCTGCGCTCACTCCCTTTCTCTCCTCTAGGAATCCTCTACTCTACGGAGCGGCCCCCCGCGTCCCATACCCCCCCCACAGCGCATGCGCGTCACCTTCCCCTATTCTTTCCCACGCTCACCCCCTTTCTCTACTCTAGGAATCCTCTACTTCACAGAGCGGCGCCCGAGTCCCGCATCCCCACAGCGCATACGCGTCCTCTCCCCCTCATCTTCTAGAAATCATCTACTCTACGGAGCGGCGCCCGCGTCCCACATCTTCACAGCGCATGCGCGTCCTCTCTCCTCCAGGGATCCTCTACTCTACGGAGCGGCTCCCGCGTCCCACACCCCCACAGCGCATGCTCGTCCCGTCCTCCTCTCCTACGGTCCCCCCCCCCGTTATCTGGTCTTCCGACTGCGTCAACGAGCAACCGCCGTTTCATCGCCAGCACCAGCCAGCCCACATCTCCTCCAATCAAGCCGCCGCGATTTTGTGAGACGCAACTTATTGCATTCTTCCCCGCCCCGCCACTCAGCCGCGTCAAGACTGAACGTAGTAATTTAAGGCTTTGAACTTTAGTTCCGCGCGTGTTTAGAAGTTCTTTACCGTGTGCAAGAAACCTTTTGATGTGTTATTTAGTGTGTGAATTTTCGTCGCTTTAATCTTATTAAATGTTTTGTGTGTGTTGAAACAGTCGGCTTTGTCCTTTCATGAAACTCTCAGTGGCTCAGCCATAGACAGCCGTTCCAAACAAGAAAAAAAAAAGAAAGGATGGGTCTCTAGTGAAGCGGCCAGAATCCTAAACAGCAAGGCAGAGGAATTCAAGAACGGAGCCTTTACACCTAGGTACTTGAAATGGATCCCGGCGCACATGGGAGAAGATGAAGAGGACCCCAAAACCCCCCCCAAACCTGAATGAGAAGGCTCACCTTGCCGCGCGCGAACTCACCATCCGCGGCTGGGAACACCCATCTCATGATCCCAGGGGGGACCGATATAACTCAGGATGATAAAGATCAGCTTCTTACCTTCCACGACATATTGACCCACTACAAGAAACAAAGGGAAATACACCCACCACCCCACAGTAAACTAGATAGGTCACAAGAAGTAGACTGTAGACGTCTGCAAACGAGAACTTTTCAAAACCCAGTGCACTTCAACCGCATCTACCCCAAGCAATTCCCCGACGCTGGCTGTATCCTATGTAAACACGAATACGCAGACATAGAACATATCCTATGGAAATGCCCACACACTACACGGCTTTTCGATCGCAACAACCCGGACCTCCTTGAGACGCGTTGGCGCGACGCTCTGGCTAGCTCAGAACTTGAAGACCAAGTTTGGGCCATCCAGCAGGCCCGGGAAGCGGCGGAAAGGCTAAACCTTACCGCGACCAACCGGGTGGCCTAGGCCAGGCCGCCAATCTGCCGGTTTTAAATAAAGTTTTTTCCACTCCACCTGCATCACAAATTGGCGTCCGCATCGACAGGGACAAAGCCGTTTGTTCTTCATACAAATTTTTCGACGCGGTTTAGACCATGGCGAATACGCGGGAGTTCATGACATTGGTGGAACAAATGGGGATCGATGGGCCGGAATTTAAAGCATGGTATGACGAGAAAGAGGCACGAGCACGAGAGGAACGGGCTGCGGAACGCGAAGCGCGAGAGGAACAGTTCGAACTGGAGACGCGGGCCAAGAAGGAGGAGCTTGAGCAGAAGACGCGCGAAAAAAGAAAAACTTCCCCATCTCCCGCTAAACGGAACCATGTGTGGATGCGAAGCAGCGGGGAAATGGTTAGCTTGAGCGGGAGAAACGTCGCCGCTCTCGTTTCGCGGCCCGGGCGCTCATCGCGGCGCTGCACAGGAGAGAGAATGAGGCGCGCTCCGTCATTTTTATACCGCGGAACTACCGTGGTGCCCCCCAGCAGAGTACGGAGCTGTCGCACCACCTGTCGCGCGCCGCTCCGTAGAGGATTCCTAGAGGAAAGAACGGGGGGGAACCGTAGGAGAGGGAGAGAGAGAGGGGACGCTGGAGCCGCTCCGTAAAGTAGAGGATTGCTAGAGTAGAGAAAGAGGGTGAGCGTAGGAGAGAGGACGCGCATGCGCTGTGGGGATGTCGGACGCGGGCGCCGCTCCATGGAGTAGAAGATTCCTACAGCAGAGAAAGGGGGTGAGCGTAGGAGAGAGGGGAAGAGGACGCGCATGTGCTGTGGGGGGTGTAGGACGCGGGCGCCGCTCCGTAGAATATTCCTAGAGGAGAGAAATGGGGTGAGCGTAGGAGAGGAGAGAGGGGAGGAGGCGCGCATGCGCTGTGGGACGCGGAAAAGGAGGATGGACTAAGCCGCCCCCAAACACATGCAAGCAAGATCGAGGAATGGAGTCAACCTGGGCGACACACACCACCTGCCTAGCCATTGCTAAGCTGCCTCTCTGTGCTCGCGGCCATGACTCTGGTGACTGTAGTAGTGGTTGACGGCCTTATATTGTGCTGCAGTGTTCTGGTTCGCATAGTGGGTGCTTCCCTACTTCATGAAAGTGGCCGGACGCGGGACGCGGGACGGACGCGGGAGGGACGCGGGACGCGGGAGGGACGGACATAGCCCCGAGCATAAGATGCTTCGCATCTAAAAAATCACAGCATATTCGCGGAGTGAATGATGATGCGTGGGCGAAGCTCCGGAGGTACATCATCGAAGCCGTGATGGTGGTTGGTTGCATGTGGTCAAACGATATGCATGTGAGACCATATCGCGATGCCATGTGTTGTATGGCATCGCGATCGTCATCGTCATCAGCGTCATCGTTTTGACGCATAGTGGGTACATTCCATGTGGTATCGCGATGCCATGTGTTGTATGGCATCGCGATCGTCATCGTTGTCAGCGTCATCGTTATGACGCATAGTGGGTACATTCCATGTACCCACTATGCGATCGCGATCGCATAGTGGGGATGACGATCGCTATCGCGATCGTCATCGTCGTCAGCGTCATCGTTATGACGCATAGTGGGTATGTAGCGTCATCATCATCGCCCTTCATCATCATCATCATTTTACTAGCCACCGCGCCAAGCCTCTCGCGCAGCTCACGCGATAGCTCGAGGCGCGAGGCAGACAGAACGAGTTCTCGTGCCTGGCGGTTCGGACGCCTGCAGCCGCCGCCGCTCCGCTTGGCTTTCTCTAATAAAGTGGCGAGAGATCGGCACGGCCTCGTCGGCCGCCTTCACGACGTCGTCTCACGTCTCCATCTCTCGCTACAGGTACATTCCATGTACCCACTATGCGATCGCGATCGCGATCGCATAGTGGGGATGACGATCGCTATCGCGATCGTCATCGTTATGACGCATAGTGGGTACATTCCATGCACCCACTATGCGATCGCGATCGCGATCGCATAGTAGAAATGACGATCGCTATCGCGATCGTCATCGTCATCAGCAGGTGGCTACGACATACAAGGGACGCACGACCGACAGGCTAAGGAGCTTCGCCCCTAAAACCGCTCGAACTGGAGACACGCGAAAAAGAAAAAAATTACACCATCTCCCGCTAAAGGGAACCATGTGTAGATGTGAAGCAGCGGGCGCTAACGCTTACACTGGCGGCGGCGTTGACGCTGGCGCTCATCGCAGCGTTGCGCAGGAGAGAAAACTGGGGAGGCGCAAAGCACGCAGTGATGGAGCGGTGTTTTCTACTGGAACATGCCAATCGCTGCTAATGGGCAATGAGAGACAGAAGACTCCGACTGGACACAGAGACCAGCAGTCCGCTTTTAGTTAACGCGCACGCTGCGAATTTTTATTGTTCAACAACGCACAGAAGAAATCTCCCACCGGCACCACCTTGCAGGTCAAGATCCACTGTCGTATATACGGGGTGGCCTGTGAACGGTTGTGCAGCGCGAGCAGTCGGTTTCTTCAACCAAGAAACTCGCTAGTAGACGCTGCCTGCGTCGGCGTCGAGAGGCGACAGAGGGGGGGGAGCGTAGGAGAGGAGAGACAGGGGAGACGCGCATGCGCAGTGGGAGTGTGGACGCCGCGGCAGGGATGCCTAGAGGAGAGAGGGGGGGTGGGGAGAGAGCAGGGGAGGCGCATGCGCAGTGAGGGGTGTGGTTGCCGCGGGCAAGGACGGCTACAGAAGAGAGAGGGGGAGAGGAGGTTTTTTATTTCTTTTTGAAAGGGTTTGCGCATGCGCAATAAGGGTGGTCACGCGGACACCACCCCCCACCATCACCACCAGATTCAGCTTCGCCGTAAGATGCTTCACATCTAAAACAGGTTGAATTGGAGAGACGCGCAAAGAAAGAGCAGCTGGAAATGGAGAACCAGAACCTGCTATTGCGCCTCAGACTCGCCGAAGCTGAGGGTCCCCGTGTAGAGACGAGAACGGGTGACTCAGCACAAGCACGGAGTGCTCCATGCAGTGTGAATCCTCACAATTTGATACCGGCATTCATTGAGAGCCGGGACGACTTAGGCGCCTACTTAAAGAGGTTCGAAAGAGTCGCCACTGGTCAACAATGGCCTAGAGACAAATGGGCCATGGCCCTTAGTTTATGCTTGAGCGGAGAAGCCTTAAAGGTTTTCGGAAGACTTTCACCACAGGACTCCCTGGACTATGAAAAAGCCAAGTTGGCGTTGCTTCAGCGTTTCCATTTTACGGCAGAAGGCCATCGGAAAAAGTTCCGGCAAAGCAAGCCACAGGATGGCGATACGGGCAAGCAGTACGCAACTAGGCTACTAAGTTTTTTGATCGTTGGGTCGAAATGTCCAAGACCGAGACGGAATATTCGGCTCTTCGTAACTTATAGTTACTGAACAGTTCCTAAGCAACTGCCATCACCGATTGGCGCTTTTCCTGCGTGAAAAGAGCTACAGCAAGCTCGAGGACATGGCAGAGGCCTCCGACCACTTTTTAGAAGTTCAGAGACAACCCAACTTGCTAGTGTTTCGTGAGAGAATGAAGGTCAAGAGCACTACAGAAGAAAGCGGAAGCTCGTCTGGCAGAGGTTCAGTGCGCTGTTTTGTATGTGGCAAAATGGGTCACAGGGTGTTGGACTGCCGATCTAAGCTGAAGCAACAGTTCTGCGGATATTGCCACAAGACAGGGCATGATAGCAAACTTGCACAAAGAAGAATGGCTCGGCCAGCAAGACGTCATGCTTTATGTCGCCAGAAGAGCACCCAAGGGAAGATACTCTTACGCCGGATGAGCAAGAGGGCATGGCTGACGCGGTGAAAATTCACCCTAAACTTGCAAAACGCAAGATGCCTTTTTTACAGGGCAGAATATTTGGCCGGACTGTCTCAGTATTGATGAGATACGGGCAGCAATACGCTGGTGGTGCGTCATTCTTTGGTACCTGATGAAGCCCTCATATGTACTACCGCTACATTATTCTTAGCCGATAGCAGCAGCATCACCGTTCCTGAGGCGGAGGTGGAGATTCATTCGCCTTATTTTTCTGGTACATCTATTGTCAAATGCATGACAAACCCTCTTTATGACATTATCGTCGGAAATGTACCAGGTTCACGCGACGTCCATGACCCCGATAAGATGTGGGAAGAAAGAATTCTGGGAAGGACCAACTCCAAATCTAACGCAAGTGGAAAGGGAGCAGAAGGAGAAAACGATTTCCCGGAGTCTTTGGTGGTCGGTGTAAAGAGCCGAGAGCAACGACCAGTCTCATCAAAGAACGATGCATGCATGTTTAAAATGAGCAGAAACGATCTTGGCGCCGCCCAAAAAGAGGACAAGACCTTAGATTTCTTGCAGGAACAAAGTAGGTCAAGGGCTACAGGGTATATTAGTGTCCTACTCGTTCCAGATAGAAAAGGGGTTGCTGTACCGCTATTATCGGCTGCCTTTTGGTAAGATGATCCAACAAGTCGTGGTGCCGCAAAGATTGCGTGGCCAAGTGCTTACTTTGGCGCACGAAACCCTGATATCGGGGCACCAAAGAATAAAGAGAACAATTGATCGTGTTCTACAATCCTTTAACTGGCCAGGGGTCCAAGAGGCAGTGAGAAGATACGTGCGCTCTTGTGACGCAGCCAGAGAACCTATCCCAAGAGCAAAGTCGGCAAAGCACCTCTAGGCCGCATGCCTTTAATAGACACCCCATTCGAAAGAGTGGCAGTGGATGTCATGGGTCCCTTAAAGCCAATATCACATATGGGGAACCGGTACATATTAACACTAGTGGACTTCGCCACTAGATATCCAGATGCTATAGCCCTGCCATCCATTGATTCTGCCACAGTAGCCGAGGGATGGGTAGAGATGTTTTCTCGAATCGGGTTCCCACGTGAAGTACTGTGCGATCAAGCATCATGCTTCACATCTGAGCTAATGAGAGAGGTGAATGACATGCTGGCGATCAAGCATCTCAGCTCCACACCCTATCATCCTATTAGGTGCGAAGCAGCTATTTGACTCACGTGTGTAACGCCGTACGTTACGTGCGTCCGTAGGAATGCGCCGCAACGCGTTCCCCTCGCCGTAGGTGTTGGAGCGTTGCCAAGTAGGTCACGCCACAGCTGCGCGTGACGTCACGCTCCCCCTCGCACGCTTCCCTCGCTCCGCCCGCTCGCAACACCTCTGAACGTGTCACTTCTCTCTCGCTTCACCCTCTCCACCGCCCGCAACGCTCGACCGCACGTCGAGTGGAAACACTCTTTCGGCTCGTTTATTTGCGATGACGCCCTTTTCAACCGGGTCAACGCCGTGCGTACCGCTGCTGCTTCGCATCCCATCAGGGTTCCCTTCGGGGAGATGGTCCAAGTTTTTATGTAATGGCTTAGTGGAGCGATTTAATGGCACATTGAAGCAAATGTTACGAAAATTGTGCCAAGAGGAACCCAAGTCATGGGACCGGTTATTAGCACCCCTCCTATTTCCGTATCGGGAAGTCCCGCAAGCCAGCCTGGGATTTTCGCCCTTCGAACTGATCTACCTTAGACATGTTCGAGGACCTCTTAGTCTGCTTAAGGAGTTATGGACCGGAGACCATCAAAGGGAAGAGGTGAAGACAACATATGGATATGTCCTGGATCTCAGAGAACGCCCGGAGAAAACATTACAATTGGTGCAAGAGAACCTCTCGCGAGCTAAAACTATTCAGAAAAAGTGCTACGACCGGGGAAGTCGAGTACGTAGGCTAAAGGTTGGAGACCACGCCCTTAACTGCTTCCCACGACGGAAAACAAGCTGCTAATGCATTGAAGGGCCCCTACAAAGGGGCCCTTCATGGTCACAGGAAAGAAAGGCAATTCGACAACTGGCTGGATATGGGACATACGATACGACTTAGCTGTTCCATATCAATATGTTAAAACGCTACGAAGAGCGTCCTCCGGAAATGGCCCCCCAGTCAGCGTCTTTCATTGTAGTGGAGGAGGAGGAGACAGACACACCTGTGCCTACCTTCAAAGCTACCGAGGGCTTTGGTACCGAGGCGGTCAAGCTTGGTGCTAACCTACGGGAGAGTCAACGAGAAGACGTTTACGAGCTCCTAGCCACCCACAGAGACGTTTTTTCCGAAGTACCTTGAAAGACAAACTTGTTAGAGTGCCGTCTTCAACTGACAACGTCTGATCCCATCAGCACTCAGCAATATCCGCTACCTTTCGCTATGAAAGATGTAGTCGAGAAAGAAGCGGAAGAGATGCTGCGTCTCGGAGTGATTGAAAGGTCTGACTCTCCTTACAACTCGCCATTGGTGCTGGTGAAGAAGCCCGACAAGAGTTACCGTGCTTGCATTGATTTTCGTCGCATCAATGATGTGTTGGTCTCCGACGCAGAACCTATTCCAAGAACGGATGTGTTGTTTGCTGAGATAGGCACCAAGAAATTCTTCTCCAAGTTTGACCTTACTAAAGGTTATTGGCAGGTGCCCTTGGACAACGAGTCTCGGCCGAAAACGGCATTCTCCACCCAATCCGGACGCTACCATTTCCTCCATACGCCACTCGGGATCAAAACAGTGTCCGCAGTGTTTACTCGGCTAATGAGGCGTCTCCTTCAGGGCATTCCGAACGTTGTTCATTACATCGATGATGTTCTCGTCGCCACGACAACTTGGGAAGAACATATCCGAACTTTGCATAAGCTGCTGAATAGAATCCAAGACGCTGGACTTACAATTAAGCCCCAGAAGTCGGATATTGGAGTGACGTCAATAGTTTTCCTGGGTCATCGACTGGGAGATGGAACAATTCAATCGGTAGAGGACACAATTGCAAAAATTGCAGAAGCCCCACGACCCGCTACTAAGAAACAACTGCGCTCTTTTCTCGGCTTGGCAGGTTACTATCGTGATCTGATACCTCCCTACGCGGAGAAGGCACAGCCTCTGACAGAAATGACAAAGAAAAGGGAGACTAAACAGATCTGCTGGAATAGAGAAAGAGAGGAGGCATTCGAAACACTCAAACAGGCTCTGGCGTCTGGACCAATTCTAAAGGCTCCGGATCTCAAACGTGGATTTACACTTCGCAGTGACGCCTCTGACTCTTGCATCGGTGCAGTCCTTATGCAAGAACACGCTGGTGTTTTGCACCCGGCATGCTACGCCACTCGCCAACTACTGTCTCGAGAGCAGAACTACTCGGCCATTGAGCGCGAGTGCCTCGCGTTGGTTTGGGCTGTGGAAAAGGTTCATATATTTTTGTATGGAACGTCTTTTACGGTTCAAACAGATCACCAACCACTGCCGGGTGAAGCACCTCAATAGCAGAGTACTGCGTTGGAGTTTAGAACTGCAGGAATACAACTTTCACATAGAACATATTAAGGGATCTGAGAATGTTGGGGCTGACTATATGAGTAGATTGCAGTGACCATCCTCAGGGAGTTACTATTGCAAGATTGTGTCAATGTTGTTGAGGGCTATTGATGTTCTACTACTGTGATTGTACCTTTTTAGGGGCGAAGCTCCTAAGGGTGTGGGTCTGTCCCTCCTCTGTAGTTGTCGTAGTAGGTAGGTAGATAGCCACGTATAGTGGAATGTACCCACTCCACGTGATAAAGATGACGATGACGCAGTATAGTGGAATGTACCCACTACACGTGATAACGATGAGGTATACGCGCGTTCCAGTATAGTGGAATGTACCCACTACACGTGATGACGATGACGCAGTATAGTGGAATGTACCCACTACGCGTGATAACGATGAAGTATAAGCGCGTTGCAGTATAGTGGAATGTACCCACTACACGTGATAACGATGACGATGACGCTGATGACCATGAAGTATAAGCGCGTTCCAGACCACACATTCTCTTTCTGCCATGGATGAAAACGATCGAGCTTCGCCCACTCATCATCATTCACTTCGTGGATATGGCGTGATTTTTTTTGTTGTGGTTAGTGCCGATATTATTTCCATAGTTGGTGGTGTAGTGCAACATGTGGTGTGCTCTTTGTTTCGACGTGAGACATGTCAAAGAACAAACAGTGTGGTGCTTAGAGGTGATAGCCTATGTGTTTCGCGCACCGAGCAACAGTTTTTCGAACCGAACCACTTCTTCGAAAAGGGCCCAATGTGATGAGTGTGGTGCGCGTTGAGCGAGTGTTTGAAAAGTGCGTGACGTGAAAAAGAAGACTGAGGGCACGTGCGGTGTCGCCTAAACAACGATGACATAGAGGACCATCGCGCGTGAGAGCGCGGAGCGCGAGAATGAAAATATTAAAAAACAAGAGCCGATAGCTGGTCACCACGGCCCTCCTCAACACCAATCAGGAGGAAACAAGTGTGCCTCAGGGCGAGGCAAGCCTGGCGGAGAGGAGAGTTGGGAGTTCGAAGTGAGCGAGTCAAGAAGAAGGTCGTATCCGGGCGCTGAAGACGGGCAGTCGGGTGGCGAACCCGAGCCCTCAGGACTTCACCCGGCCGGGGCCTCCGGACAGCGCTTTCCAGGGAGCGCGAACCCTAACGGTTCACGGGTTCGAGTCCAAGGCCTGCAGATCCTGGTGCGTGCAAATCAAGGGCAGTTGGGCCACGGGTCCGAGCCTTGCATCGAGTCGCCTCGTCGGGCTGATCTGGTCTTCCGACTGCGTCAACGAGCAACCGCCGTTTCATCGCCAGCACCAGCCAGCCCACATCTCCTCCAATCAAGCCGCCGCGATTTTGTGAGACGGAACTTGCATTCTTCCCCGCCCCGCCACTCAGCCGCGTCAAGACTAAACGTAGTAATTTAAGGCTTTGAACTTTAGTTCCGCGCGTGTTTAGAAGTTCTTTACCGTGTGCAAGAAACCTTTTGATGTGTTATTTAGTGTGTGAATTTTCGTCGCTTTAATCTTATTAAATGTTTTGTGTGTGTTGAAACAGTCGGCTTTGTCCTTTCATGAAACTCTCAGTGGCTCAGCCATAGACAGCCGTTCCAAACAAGACAAAAAAAAAAGAAAGGAACCTGCATCACAACACCTCATCTCGGTGTCCTGTTACGTCCAACTTTCTGCATTGGGGAATGGTCCGTTCATAGAGGTAGCAGCGAAGAGCCTGCCCGTACGCGTTGACAAAGAATAGGACCCGCTTGCCACAAATGGTGAGCACCATGGCTGTGGAGTCGCCGAGGCATGGCATGTGACGACGTCATAGTCCGGTGCTTCAACTTCTTTCAGGAAGTCGTCTTCTGATGTCGTTTTGTGGCCTATTCCATGGACCACACCTTTGCATGAATTATCAGGCGCAATACCAGAAGAGATGATGTCGTAGGTTGCTGCGTGGACTGTAATTCTGGTAATTTTTCGAAGTGCAGTGGCGAGGTTTTCTTATGAGCTGCTTATTGTTAGAAAGTTTTGATTCTCGTTGACTCGGAGCTTGATATCAAGCTTCTCACTTGGTATCTTTGCTCTTGTAGCGTCTTGGTGCTAACTTTGCTGAGATTTATTCCGCCGTGGGGTCTGATTGCAATCTTGTAGCCTTCGGCAGGGAGCGCTGGGAGTTTTGGTAGACGCGTCTTAGGCCGGCTCTGGCGTGGAACGGGCTCAGATGGCGTGCTGGGCAGCTGTTACTTCGGTGCAGTATGGGATTACGGCTGTCGGCGTTTGCTCGCTCTCTTGGTAATAGTGACCCATGGTTGTGCGTAGTGCTCCTCCTCGTCCACTTCCTCAAATGTCGCGGCGTCTTGGCTGGCCTGCGCATCCCTCATGTGTAGTCAAATAGGGCGAGGGGCCGATAGGCGCCGATCTTCGGCTGCGACGCTCGCAGAGACGCTCGCCATCCGCTGTAGAACGGGGCGGCGTTCCGTCCTAGCCACGTCGCCGGCTTGTTAGGGTTAGCGAGGTGCACCTCGCGTAATAACTTTTGAATGTCCTGAGACGTTCAATAGTGCACTCACTGGCTGGAGTCCGGTAGAGGCTTGACTGCGGTTATGTTGGGAACAATTTCATATCATCGCATCCGGTCGCCAGGAAGAAATTCTTCTTGAAAATAAACTTGGGCCGGGGCCGATGTGTTTCGCGTCCGTAAGGCTCATTCGCTAGCTTCGCCCCCGGTTTTTCGAACTACACGCTCATCGCAAAGTATGAAAGGGACTACAAATGAATGAATATTCGATTCGGCAACACCGCGCGTCAGCATGAATTAGCACTCTTTTAAGGTGAGAAACCATAGGCCTGGCTCTTACAACTTGCTTCCATGCCTTTCATCAATACGTAACTCGCTAAGGAAGGATTGAGTTCAAACAAATATGAACATGGCAGCAAACCGACCACCAACTTCAGTGACCACACACTTAGCCCGTGAAAATAGTAAATCAGGCGCAAGAAGGGCTGGTGCGATGGACAACTGTCTTGATATGCACATTGCTGTGCACACCGAAGGGAAGGAGGAAAGAGTGGCGCCAATTCAATTTTCAATTTTTTTTATTTGTTTGCAAGCTGCACACGTAAGCTCACATATTGCACTTGAAATGATTACAAGGCGACCTGAAACCGCGAGGCGTATGACTGCACGCTAACCGTCCCAAAGCAAAAATCCCCCATATTTTTGGCATTGCAGTTCAAGTTTCCCTCAAGTTGCGCCATGAAAAGCAGAAAATTTTGAATATGCTATACTTACACAGGCTGTTATAGCCTAAGAGTGATGTCATATACCGCACAAGGCTGACAGACTGTGTCGTTGTGCGTGCGTGTGTGCGTGCGCGCGCGCGTGTGTGTGTTTGTGTGTGTGTGTGTGTTTGCGTATCATATCATTGCAACTGCAGTTACCAATGGTCCCGACACAGCAAGCAGTCGGTAGTCTAAAGCAGAGTTCTGGGCACATGCCCACGTCACTATGTACAAGGAACATTTCAAACCCGATAATCCCCAGTGGGTTGGTGTCGGCACGATATTGAACGACTTACTTCTTGTAGAACTTCTGAAATTGTGACGGCATCTGCGACTTGCCTAATCTTGACCTTCAGGCTTGAAAGAAACCGCAAAAAAAAATCACAGCATATCCACGAGGTGAATGATGGTGAGGTGGGCGAAGCTTGAGAGGTTATGGTTGATGCCGTTAACCCTCCGAGAAGTTCGCCCGATAAAATCATCATGCAAACACGTGAGGTACGGTGAAGAAAGCTTTTATTGAGATTTCAAGTTACCTTTATATATTACGCACTTGTGGTCGGAGAAGTGCACAGCTAGCGGCGCCAACGTGCACTCCGAGCAGCGGACCCCGAAAGGCGAGCCCGAGAAGCGGCGGCCCTCCGCGCCCGCTGCTTCGCTTCGTCCATGCCCCACCAACGATTCGACACGTACGGCGACGATCCAGGAGACTGAGAGAGGCACTCGATCGCCGCGCACTCAGGCAAAGCGCGCAGCAGCCAATCGGAGAGTAGCGGCAATTCGGAGAGTAGCGGCAGAGTAACGCCATCTAGGAAATGAGACGAGAAATGGTCATCGCTTATCATGGCCTCCGAGATGGCAGGCGATACTGGGGGTTACGCGTTACGCCTGACAAGGTTAGACTAAGAGGAGCTTCGCCCCTAAAACACTACACACAGGCACGCAGGAGACAGGACGACGCGTCTTTCTTGACTTCGTGTCTGTGTGTTGTGGTTTTTTCGTCCTTTTTAAGCATGAATTTCAACCAACTCGCCCTACTGTCCCTATTAATACTCTTGACTTGTTACACGCAAGCATTTACGGGGAAGTAAATTTTCGATCGAGACAGCACAGAGCTGCACGAATGGAAGCGCAAAGGTGATGGTCCAGCATACAATCTTCGCGTCACTGCGTGCTGACGCCGCTCTGCGGGCAAAGTTACCGCAGCACAGACGAACATGTGCACGTCGACTGAAAACCACCCCCAAACGAAACATGTTACTTACACGGCTTTGGTCGACACATCGAGCGAGAATACGCAGAAAATGTCTTCGCGAAGAGTTCGCTTGCCAAGAGAAGAAATGTTACAGGAGGAAAGGCAGGGTGGTTAACCAGTCGAGGATAACCGGTTTACTACCCCTGCACGTGGGAAGGGGATGGGGAGATTGAACGAGAGAGGGGAAAGAGTGGAAAGAGGGAGAAGGATATTATATAAGGAAGACGCCATACCTCGCTTGCGAAGGATGCTAGTGTGATTTAATGCAAGAGTCGTATGGGGAAAGATAGGCTATCAGCGTTTGGCTCTAACGATTGTGGCATATGCTGGGGCTTCAACAAACAGGTCAAACTAGACAGCCCGCTCCAACTCGCCCACCATGCAATTTCCGCGGCATCACCGTCATCCCTGTACAAATTAATCATCGAATACATGAATCTTGTACGTCGATGACGATGAATAGTTTTGCGGGACGCTTGTAATCAATTACTCGTTCATAGATTTTAACATCCCTACCTCGGCGGCGGAGGAGTCAGCATCAACACGAATGCTGCATCATCACTTGATACACCACCTCTGACGTGATCATGGTGTAAGCGGTCGACGAAATTTGTGGCGTAATCATTACGTCATCATGACATCACATAAAGTGATGTCATATGAGGACGTTATCCCATTACATGGTCACTTGACCAAAAGTACGCCGATCACGGAGGCAGTGCATAACGAAAAGACGTGCAGGAAGCTTTCGGAGGTGGGCAAGGATGAATATATCGACTCAGAAAGAAATAGTGACGGCTTTCACTTTCGAGTTGTCTTAGGCAAATGCATAAAGGAGCCGGTGAGTCCTTGCGTCGTGTAACGTCGTGTCGCAGAAAGTGCGCAGGCGCAAACACACAGGGTTGCCGATGGTGGTTACCTTGCCCCTAATTGTCTACTCTAGGACCCCGTCTGGTGACCAAAATTTCAGGTTGCGCCATGGCTACTTTTTGTCTACATTAAACTTCTGTTTAGGCGCATTTAGTAGCCAATATTCTCATTGTTTTCAGGTAAAATAACAAGCAAGCACAAAGGCTACCCACTGTTTTTAACATTTTATGTGGCCTCAGCAGATGCGCGCGCATGTCCTGGCCCCAGCAGCACGCTGGGGCTATCTATTCGGACGTCAATTCCTAATGGTGATAGAAAAGCGCATGTTCTCTAGCGAACTTGTCAAAAGTGAGGATGCGCACCACAATGAAGCTGGTCTGTTATTATGGCAGATCAATTTCGCTATCAATTTTGTTCTGTGGCTTCGAGGAAAACATGCTTCAACGTTTAATGTCCCCAATGAGTTGTTGCCTGGTACGTTCCGAAATCACCTTGTTTCTCTGTCCACATAACTACATACAGGCACACTCAACTTATGCTGACAAATACGAGGTAGTTGTTCCGCCACCTGGACCAAAATATGTTTTATGAAACGAAATGCCAGACACTGCAAGACTATTCGTGTCGCCCGAAACACTGGCAGTCTGCCTATTTAGCTCTTGAACAGCGTTGCTTGAAACCCATAACTTTCAATGAATATATCTGTATCTTGAGATATAATGTAATTCAACCAGGAATAATGTAATGTTCTTTCTAAGTAAAATCACATTGCAAGCAAAACAGCCAGGAAATCCAACCTGTGCCCTCCGTCTCCTAAAGCGCCTCGAAATGTTGGCCGCTTGAACTTATTTCATATAATATACCATCGCAGTATCCTTCATGAAAGCGAAACCCCGCATGCGGGAAAATCTACGCGACAGCGTCGAGCGATGCAAGCGCTCGCTTGCATGGGCAAACCCCATTCACGCGACTGCTTCGGCGAGTGATCTCCACTGTTGCTGGCATGCGGGCGCTTACTGTACCAAAATGCCGCGCTGTCAGCGGCATGCAATGTAAAACACTGTGTGTTGTTCCATAATGGTACATAAAATGTTTATTGTCTTATCGGTCTCGATCCCATCAGTGCTGCTACGGGCCGCCAAACCACGTCTCTGACGGCGCGGGACTTGTAGCTCCTGTCCCTGAGGTCCCACAATGAACGTATGCGTTCAACGACGTCAACTTCGCGCCTCGTTGCCGTTGGCCATGTTGATGAACGTTGTTGGTGGTGCCCGTCGATAAGCAAGTGGCAGGAACCAGCAGCATGTCACTGATGTACAAAGTGTTTGGTCTTTTGCTAGTGACTGCTTGAGTACAGCACTTCCGGGCGATGGGCGACAGATTCCAAATCTGAAAACCGAGCGGTCGCGCGAAATCGACCTCGCGACACATCGCGCGAACTGCCAGTTTCGTCGCTCATAACGTCGCTCGTCGCTGTCGCGTGCATTGACGCATGTGGGGTTTGGCCTTGACAGATTCTAAGGCGAAAGCCTTTAATCTCTCATGCTCACGTCTGTCCGGCATCCGTTCGTCCGTCCGTCGGTGCCAGTCCGTCCGTCCATCCGCGTGCGCCCATCCGTGCCCGTCCATCCGTGTCCGTCCATATGTCCGTGTCCGTCCATCCGTCTATCCGTGTCCGTCCATCCGTCCGTCCATCCGTGTTCGTTCATCCGTCCGTCCGTACGACCGTCCGTCCGTGTCCGTCTATCCAGTCATCCATCCGTCCGATCCGTGCCGTCCGAGCCCTGGTACGGATCCAGGTGGCCGCCGGGGTGCGCAAACGGACGCCGGTCACGTCGGACTCTACAGCGCTCGCGCTTTGCTTGCGTAGCGTCGCTGTGCCCAGCGTTTGGAATCATTCTGACCGATGCCATCTCAGTGGACACAGGCGTTCGCGGAACACAGTTTGGAATTTCCAAAGGGTCCGTCAATTTAGGCGCTGGAACGTGGATGGCGTTTTGCGCGATGCGCAAACCACGGGAAAATACGAACGCATGCGAAAGGTTCAGAGAACGCACAGTGCGCATTATGGGTGTTGCAGGAAATATTGAATCGAAATAATAATGAATGCTATATGCCATTTATGGCTCAATGTATGACAGAAGGCGCACGTGTGTATGTGTACACCAAAAGTGAATGCAACAACAAAGACAGCTCGAGATAAAGTTCGACTTCAGGGCAAAAAATCAGGTCTATGAGCTGTGGACAAACCAGTTCCTCATTTTCTCATAAAGAGCCTTATGTACCATTTGTACTTATATGATTAGTTCAGCTGAATGAATGGCGTCATCACCAATAAATAATTAACACATTTTTCTACAACCGGGTGCATTGTTTCACGCACTCAGTCTCTAAACGAAGAGCGAATAAAAGCAGTTGCGCTCTTCTTTTCACAGCGCCATCGTTTATGCATTCATTATACAGACGTGTCTTCTAAATATGGACAAGAGGAAATGAGTAAACAAATAATGACTGCGGGGGCACCCCGAAAGCTACTGGTCGTGTCTGTATACTTCAACGATATATCTGCGCATGTTCGGTGGGCGCAGCTTCAAGTTCTGCGAACCGTAGTAATATATTGGCAGTATCTTGCATAGGCACGTTGCGTGTTAGGTCACCGCCACGTTCGATAAAGCAGGTCAACAACAGAAGTCAAACTATGCGACACGAGTTTACATGCTTGAATCGGTGTGACGCCTGTATTAGTACGTAGGTAGGTACTGAACTTTATTAAAGTCCTGAAGAAGTCATCCCCCCAGTTTTCATTGAGGGAGGACCGCGGGCCGCTCCCACGTCGGTGCGGGAAGACCAAGCCTCACCGCCGCGTCGTGCGCCTTCTGGACTGCCTGGAGTTGTTGGAACCAGTCGTGGCTCTTGAGCAGCGAATAAAAAATGTCTTGCGATATCTCTTCATCCGTTTGGCGCTGAAAAGAGGGGCACTTCCAGAGCATGTGGTTAAAATCGCTGTATCCGCCGCAGTCGGGACACGAAGGGGAGACCTCCGTGAAACGACTGCAGATCGAAAGGCTGGGATACGAGTGCCTTTGTAGTAACCTAAGCGTAACCGCTTGTGGACGTGATAGGTTTCGGTGGGGCAAGGAAAATGCCCTGCGAGCGAGTTGATAATGTTTTGTGACTTCGTTAAAGGTGGATAGTATGTCCCTTTGCAGCGATGCAGCGATGCAGCGATGCGTAGGATGCAGCGATGGCGTAGTGGTTAGAGCATCAGCCTCGCATGCAAGAGGTCCGTGGTTCGAATCCCGGTGCCGGACAATTCCCAACCGGATTAAAAAAAAAAAAAGAAAAGAAAAAAAAAACAATCCGCGTGATGATGGAATTGTGTAAAGAGGCCTGGGGTGCGGCCTCACTGGCGACCACAGCCAGCAATGCACTCCCTCACCAGAGCAGGATTGGCCACCCTGGTGCAGTACTTGGCCACTACCTCCCACATGAATACACCAATTAACCCTCGGCCCTCAGTCCCCAGCGGCTGCGAAGCAACTGACCAAGGCGGCGGTCAGACCTGCGACGCAGCGGAGGGTGCTAAGAATCTCTGGGTCCGGACAGGCCGCCATTGGAATCTGAACTTGGCTACGTTTAACGCCAGAACTTTATCTAGCGAGGCGAGTCTAGCTGTACTGCTCGAGGAATTAGAGGGTGTTAAATGGGATGTAATAGGGCTCAGTGAGGTTAGGAGGACACATGAGGCTTTTACAGTGCTGAAGAACGGACACGTCCTATGCTATCGTGGCTTAGCTGACAGAAGAGAACTAGGGGTGGGGTTCCTTATTCATAAAAATATAGCTGGTAATATAGAGGAATACTATAGCATTAATGAGAGGGTGGTATGTATCGTAATTAAGTTTAATAAGAGGTACAAGATGAAGGTGGTACAGGCCTACGCGCCTACATCAAGCCATGATGATCAACTGGTTGAACGCTTCTACGAAGACGTAGAATCAGCAATGGAGTAAGGTAAAGACACAGTATACTGTACTGATGGGCGACTTTAATGCAAAAGGTAGGCAAGAAGCAGGCTGGAGATCATGCAGTTGGGGAATATGGCATCGGCTCTAGAAACGACAGAGGGGAGTTACTAGTAGAATTCGCAGAACGCAATAATTTACGGATCTTGAATACCTTCTACAGAAAACGGGCTACTCGTAAGTGGACGTGGAGGAGTCCTAATGGTGAAACTAAAAATGAAATAGACTTTATATTGTGTGCCCACCCGGGCATCGTACAGGATGTGGAAGTAGTTAACAAGATCCGATGCAGTGACCACAGAATGGTAAGATCTAGAATTCACCTAGACTTGAGAAAGGAACGGCAGAAACTAATACGCAAGAAACCGATTAATGAACTAGCTCTGAGAGGGAAAGTACAGGAATTCAGAGTTTCACTTCAGAATAGGTACGCGGCTTTAACCGAGGAAACCGACCTTAGCGTTGACGCAATGAATGATAATCTGACTAGTATCATTAAGGAGTATGCAGTGGAAGTCGGGGGTACAGTCGTTAGACAGGACACTGGTAAGCTATCCCAAGAGACGAAAAACCTCATTAAGAAACGTCAAACCATGAAAGCCTCAAATGCAACAGACAAAATAGAGCTGGCGGAGCTTTCCAAGTTAATCAATAGGCGTAAAGTAGCCGACATAAGAAAGTATAACATGGAGAAAATTGAGCATGCTCTAAAGAACGGAAGAAGCCTCAAAGCTATGAAGAGAAAACTGTGCATAGGCAAAATCAGATGTATGCATTAAGGGACAAGGAAGGCAAGGTCACAACCAATATGGATAGAATAGTTGAGGTAGCGGAAGAGTTCTACAGAGATCTGTACAGCAGCCGAGACAGTCAGGATGATAACGTCAGAAGCAATAATAGCCCAGAGGAATCTGACATCCCACCAGTATTGACAGGAGAAGTAAAGAAAGCCCTAAAGGGAATGCAAAGAGGCAAAGCCGCTGGTGAGGATCAGGTAACGTCAGACCTGTTGAAAGACGGTGGAGATATTGTGTTAGAAAAACTGGCCACCCTGTATACGAAGTGTCTCTCGACGGGGACGATACCAGATTCTTGGAAGAATGCCAACATCATCTTGATCCATAAGAAAGGGGACGTCAAGGACCTGAAAAATTACAGGCCCATCAGCTTACTGTCCGTTGTCTACAAGCTATTTACAAAAGTAATTGCTAACAGAATTAATACGACATTAGAGTTCAATCAACCAAAGGACCAGGCAGGATTTCGTACAGGCTTCTCAACAACAGACCATATTCATACTATCAATCAGGTGATAGAGAAATGCGCGGAATACAACCAACCCCTATACATAGCCTTCATAGATTACGAGAAGGCATTTGATTCGGTGGAGACATCAGCAGTCATGCAGGCACTGCGGAATCAGGGCATCGACGAAGCCTATATAAACATAATGGAAGAAATCTACAGCGGATCCACAGCCACTATAGTCCTCCATAAAGAAAGCGACAGAATCCCAATAAAGAAGGGCGTACGGCAGGGAGACACGATCTCTCCAATGCTATTCACAGCGTGTTTACAGGAGGTTTTCAGGGCCCTAGATTGGGAAGAATTAGGGATAAGAGTTAATGGAGAGTATCTCAGTAACCTGCGATTCGCTGATGACATTGCACTGATGAGTAACGCGGGAGACGAATTACAGCTTATGATTACTGAACTGGATACGGAAAGTAGAAGAGTAGGTCTGAAAATTAATATGCACAAAACTAAAGTAATGTGGAACGATCTTGGCAGAGAACAGCGCTTTGCGATAGGTGGCGAGACACTGGAAGTTGTAAAGGAGTACGTCTACTTAGGACAGGTAGTAACCGCGGAGCCGAACCATGAAAGTGAAGTAACTAGAAGAATAAGGATGGGATGGAGCACATTCGGCAAGCATTATCAAATCATGAATGGTAGCCTACCACTATCCCTCAAGAGGAAGGTATATAACAGCTGCATCTTACCGGTACTTACCTACGGAGCAGAAACCTGGAGACTTACAAAGAGGGTTCAACTTAAACTGAGGACGACGCAGCGAGCGATGGAAAGGAAAATGATAGGTGTAACCTTAAGAGACAGGAAGAGAGCAGAGTGGGTCAGGGAACAAACGGGGGTTAAGGATATCATAGTTGAAATCAAGAAGAAGAAATGGATATGGGCCGGGCACGTAGCACGTCGGCAGGATAACCGCTGGTCATTAAGGGTAACTGACTGGATCCCAAGAGATGGCAAACGCGTGAAGGGGAGACAGAAAATTAGGTGGGTAGATGAGATTAAGAAGTTTGCAGGTATAACGTGGCAGCAGAAAGCACAGGACCGGGTTGATTGGCGAAACATGGGAGAGGCCTTTGTCCTGCAGTGGGCGTAGACAGGCTGATGATGATGATGATGATGATGATGAGTATGTCCCTAAAGTGGGGGGGGGGGTTCCGTCTCCGCCACCATCGGACCAAACCCGTCGCGGGTCCCGCCCTCCGGCCTCGGAGAGCCCGGCGCGGCAAGCGAGACCTCGCGCTCGAGCATGGGCCAATTCGTTGGCGTTCACAAGCCCCCCCCCTCACTTTCGACCCTACGTGGGCCGGGAACCAGGTGATGGTGTGATGATCAAGAACTTTTCCTTCGAGTATCTTGGCGACTTCCCTACAGACGGCGCCAGAGGCGAATGCCCTGGCTGCCGACCTCCAGTCTGTGTAGACTTCCGTTTTGCTCGGATCTAAGAGGGCTAATGCTATGGCTAGCTGTTCTGCATTGACAGAGGACGAGGTAACGATCGACGCGGCCGAAAGGACCCGGCCCTTGGTGTCAACGGAGACGACCGCAAAGCGGGAGGTGTAGCCAGCGGAAGACTGATATTGAGCAGCATCGACGAAACACGCGTCGGACGTGTGTGTTTGTGCATGTGACAGGAGCGCAGAGGCCCTGGCCAACCTTCTGCCGGTATTATGTTGTGGGTGTACGTTCCTCGGCATCAGAGCAACCTTAATGTAAGATCTCGTGCGTTCGTGAATGAGCCTTTTAATGTTCCATGGATAACTTGAAATCAAACAGAAAGTTTTCCCCCCTTCCTCACGCGAAATTCTCTAGAGCACTAACATCTACCGTTTACATCTTTTTAACTAGGCTATACCCTAGAATCTCGCAAAACAATATCTCAGCCAATTTGTTATTGCCACAGCCATTTCATCGGAGGCCTTGATCCAACGTGCCCAGATTGTGGTGCCGCTTGTACGTTAGATCGCATGCTCTTGCAGTGGCCATCGTAACAGCCTTCTTAATCCACGACCGAAGAGGAATGAAACTCCACGCTGAGGAACTGAGACCTTCTACGTCAACTCAGGGCCGTCCAGATGGCCCACGACGCGGCGGTGAGGCTCGGCTTACCCGTCCAGACGTGGAAGCGGCCCGCTGCTCTACCACCTTAAGCGGTCGCGTTCCTCAGAGCCTTAAAAAAGTTCTCTGTCTGTCTTACTTTGCATATAATTCATGCACTCCAGCGTGCAATATCTAGGTCATGTTAGTCTTTTAATTTCCATCTTTGTGCGTGGGCACGAGGGTCTGGAGGGCAACGAGGCGGCACACGCCGTGGCCCGCGATCACGCCTACCGGGCTATACCTTCCCACTCTCCAGACGCCGGGACTGCGTCCACGGAGCCTCAGCCCGTACCAGTCACATACTCTGCTATACTACAACACCACAGGCTGGAACGCAGAGAGCACCCACCACCACATCCAAAGCTCAACAAAGAGGACAGCACCATACTGCGAAGACTTCGAAGCGACACCTAAATACACGGTATACTCATGCACAGACTATACCCAACATTGCACGAATATCTCTGCCCAGTTTGCGGCGTACCTGACACCTTGGCCCCCATGATCCTCGCGTCTCCATGCAATATAAACACCGACTCATCGCCTTCGCCGAATACCTGTGACGCCGGTCAAGCAAACGAACACCTTATCGAAACATGGGAGACCAAGCTCGCCTCGGAGGACCTCCACCAACAACGACGTCTCGTCGCCAGGCCCAAGGAGGCAGCGGAAGCCAGAGGGATCCTGGAATGAGGAGACCTCCCACCTGGGACAGACGAAGTGTCTGCCTGGAAGAACGTTGTTTCAGTATCTCCTGCCTTTTTCGCTTAATTATACGGGTACTTCACGAACATCGCCTCTGTGTTCGTCGGCAATGGACGTGGACCACCACGGATATCTGCCAGGTCCGGCGGCGTTGGCGGCGGCCGCATCCAGGAAGCGCACGGGCCCATACAGTGAGTCTGACAGCGAGGGCACCCATGTCTACCCACTGAGCAGCGAGGAGCCTTCCGATTGCGAGTTTGAACTTGTAATAAGCCGTAGGGCGAAGAGGCGGAACACCAGAACCTCTTCGTCATCGAGTACGTTGAATGAGAGACGAGTGACAAACACCATCCTTTTTGTCTCTGAGATACGTGACGGCAACATGAAGCGCCTCAACAGGAAATCTGTTTCGGTGCTGCTGGAAGGACTGGCGCCAAATGAGATCACAGACATCAGAGTGAACACGCGTAAGAACGTCTTGGCGATCGACGTTTCAAATGCTGCAGCACTTAACAAACTGCGCAAAGTTAATGAGCTGGATGGAATGAAGGTTCATTCCTACATACCGATGGGCTCTGATGTCGTCACTGGAGTCATCTACGACGTGGATACTGTCATTCCCAGCTCTGACTTCGATGTTCTTATCAAGGCGGCAAAGGAAGCCAGCGTCATCGCAAAGGTTGTCCGTTTTGGGCAACTCACGCTGCTGAAAGATCGTGTTCAAGGGCGACTCTCTTCCTTCGCACGTAAAGGTGGGCCATTTTCGACATTCTGTGCGACCCTTCGTAGCGAAGCCACTACAATGTCACAATTAAGAGTGGTTTCCCTGAGCCCCGGATCCCAGAAATGGACAGATTTCACTATAGAAGAACTTGACGCATCTTCGACGGCTTCCCCGCGATCATCTTCACTAGGGCCCGATGACATCACCTACGCCGCTTTAGCCAACCTTGAACAAGAGGCCAGAGGAAAGCTGCTATGTTATTACAACCACTCATAGCATACGGGCGTTGTTCCCCACAAATGGGAGATAAGTCGTCTTGTGCCACTACTCAAGCCAGGATAGTCACCATTTGATTTGACATCATTTCGCCCTATTGCCCTGGCAAGTTGCGTCGGGAAGGTCATGGAAAGGTTGATACTTACACGCCTAGAATGGTATCTCGAGCGCTACAATGTGTACCCAGACTGCATGACGGGCTTTCCGCGAGGCAGGTCATGCGTTGACAACGTAATGGATCTCACGACATTTCTCCAGAAACAAAAGTGCCTCAAGCGCATATCACTGGTGCCATTTCTCGATGTCAAAGGAGCGTACGATAACGTAGCATATGACGCCATACTTGAGTCGTTGGAGGCTGTGGGAAATGGTGGTCGGATGTTCCAGTGGATCTGCGATTATTTGAGGAGAAGGTCCTTCTTTGTACAGACAGAAGATGGTCCCTCTACCAATTACTATACTTCCCGTGACGTCCCTCATGGCACGGTATTGAGCCCCACTTTGTATAATCTTGTGATGGTCGGCCTTCGTGAGCATTTGCCAAGTACTGTTCACATATCTATAAACGCTGACGATAGCTGCCTTTGGTCTTCCGCTGTCCCCCCGTCTGCAAGAGCGCGCAAGAGTCCAGCAGGCTGCCACTCTGACATGCTCGTATCTCCGCAAACAAGGTATTTCGGTCTCTATCGAGAAATGCGCGTTGGTCGCGTTTACTCGCAGGGCCATGACACCGTACACTGTTTCCTTCAATGGCCAAATTGTCTCATACCAGAACAATCATCGCTTCCTTGGTGTGATTATTGACAGGGATTTTTCGTGGAGCACCCACTGCACTTACCTGAAGAAAAGGCTAACTTCTATCGTTTACATAATGCGGTTCCTCTGCGGGAAAACTTGGGGCACATCGATACTGTTTCTGCCGTTGCTGGCAAATACATTCAAGACGAACGTACGCACCCTCGAAAGTTTGCAAGGTGAGGTACTACGCACGTGCTTAGGATTACCACGCTGCACCTCAACACACGGGACAATTGTGATTGCAAAAGAGCATCTGATTCCAACATACATCACCACTGACAATTTAAGAGCCCGCATTAGACACCTCTGCCGAGTTCCCGGTCACCATATTACGGCGTTGCCACTTAAGAGACCACTAGCCATATTTTCAAAGATTGTTTCCACTCCTACAGAATGCCTTCGATCGGGCTTTACTCGAGCAGCAAAACCACTGTCACCTCCGTGGTGCCTACAACAACCACAGGTACGCCATACAATTTGTGGAATTACGAAGAAGAGCCGTCATTCAGCAGTGGTCCTACGACAGGCGACATTGTCACTACTGAACGAGGAATATGGCCAAAGGACCCACATTTACGCCGATGGATCGGTCTCAGTCGACAGCTCCACAGGCGCTGTTGTTAACCCGGCATGCCAAGTGACTGTCAAGTTCAAAGTGTCTCACAGGCCGACATCCCAGCAGCGAAGCTTGCCGCCTTACGTACTGCTAGCCTTTATATCGCGGAAGCCCAGCCTCAAAAGTGGGCTCTATTTTGTGATTCTAAGGCATCGCTTCAGAGTTTGCAATCAGCGTTACGACGAAGGGTGCACAAGCAGCTAGTAGATGAAATCAGGGGAAATCTTTCACCAAGTTTTATCGAAGGGACATGACGTGGTGTTCCAATGGTTACCGATACATTGGGGCATTGTCGGTAACGACCTGGCTGATGATGCAGCCCTGTCCGCCCACGAAAACGCCCAGATAGCCCCAATACCCTTGTCGAGGACAGCCGCTGCAAGGGGCCTTCGCTCGCTCGCTGACACAATGTCGCAAACTTGGTTGAGCGACCCAAGGGTCCGGAAGCACCGCCTACATAAACTGGACCCATCGAGGAAACTTCAAGTTCCATCGGACCTGTCCCGCCGTGAGGCAACTTTACTGTACCGCCTAAGGTTGGGAGTAGTCTTCACGAAGGCGTACTCTTTTCGCATAGGAATGGCAGACACCTCGAGATGCGACTCGTGCAACAGCAACGAAACAACAGGACATCTACTATGTTCCTGTGATCGTTATGTGAGCGAACGCAACGTTCTACGCGATACGCTCAACAAACTAGACGATAAACCGTTTTCCGAAGAGAAGATCCTCGGAGCGTGGCCCTATGCGTTGCAGGCCAACAAAGCGACACCGGCATTGCTACGTTTTTTTAAAATCGACCGGTTAAAGCGACCGCTTGTAGCCGTGCAATGGACAGACGCACGTGTACACTGATGTTGCTTCCTTCCATCTTCTTTCTTCCTTTTCTTTGATTCCTTCACCCCTTCCCCTCAGTGCAGGGTAGCAAACTGGACGCGCGTCTGGTTGACCTCCCTGCCTTTCATTCCTTCCCTTCCTCCTCCTCCTCCTCCTGGCACCGCGATTCCGTTTCGTGAAATAAACGTTTCTTCCTTCTCCTGTCACACCGAAATTTGCCAATTCAGGCAGCAGGATGCAAAGTGTGACGTAGAAGCTGGGAGTCCCATGTATTAGGGTGCCTGCATAGTGTGGGCATAGTAAGGCGCCTACAGAAAAAAAAATGCTAAATATGCCGAACCACGCAAAAAGTGGGGACTCAACTAACTTTGTCATAGTGATATATGTGCAGTGGCGCATGCCGAATGCTATAAACATACAACCACCAGACAAAAGATGTTGAAGGAAATCGAAGTAGCTGTATAATATGACTCCCCAATTTCGAAGCCTGGCAGCTTTAAAGATATGTTTGAGCTTAAGTAATGTGCGCCGGTTGCGGTTATGAGTTTTTCGTTTTAAGGAAACCGGAGTTCCGGTTTCCTTGCGCTTCTTACCGTAAAATCTTTCATGCTCCGGATTGCGGCGAATGATGTTTTATTGTAGATTGGGAAGACGATATAAAAGGTTCCTAGTAGTCTACAAATATAATGCGTGAGAATTTCACCATATTGCCACGCGCATTTCATGTATCAGTTTTACTGCATTCGGTTTCCACCCAGAAAAGACTGCCAGCAATGCTCGACGCAGACCACGCCTCAGTGTTCGAGAAGCTTCCCGATTATAGTAGATCGTTTTGTTAAGATTGCACGCAGGACGCGGACCATCCAGCCTATTCTAGAGCTTGCCCGACCACCAGTGATAACGTTAGAAAGTTCGGCGCGTGCTGTATAAAAGACGGCGCGTCCCAACGATGACCAGATTATCGACGGCCGACGCTACGTTCGCCGCTGTTACTGCCAGTGTGTAGTGCTATAGCCTGACCTTCAGTTTCTCGGCCACAAGTTCGGCCAAATAAAGAGTTTCTTCTTTGACACGCCGACTGTTGCTTTGATCGACGTCACGACCACGCATAGGTCGGCAAAATAAATGGAGCTCACTCAGACTCACTCAATAAATATATTTTTTGCTTAGGACTCACTCGGACTCAGACTCACCAAAATTTTGCAGAAGCAGACTCACTCGGACTCAGACTCACGAAATTTCTCTTCAACCAGACTCACTCGGACTCAGACTCACCGGTGTTTTCGTCATCCGGACTCACTCGGACTCAGACTCACTAAACTTTTCATTAAACGGGCTCACTCGGACTCAGGCTCATGAATATTTTCGTCAACCTGACTCACTCGGACTCAGCCTCACCAAAATTTTCCTCAAGCGGACTCACTCCGGACTCAGACTCACCAAAATATAACTCAGCCGGACTCACTCGGACTCAGACTCACCAAAATATAACTCAGCCGGACTCACTCGGACTCAGACTCACCAAAATATAACTCAGCCGAACTCACTCGGACTCAGACTCACGAAAATATTACTCAGCCCGACTCACTCAGACTCAGACACACGAAAATATAACGAAAATATAACTAAGCCGGACTCACTCACCAAAATATTTGTCAGCCGGACTCACTCGGACTCAGATTCACCAAAATTCTCCTGAAGCGGACTCACT
The DNA here is from genome assembly GCA_030522465.1 of Rhipicephalus appendiculatus. Lineage (NCBI taxonomy): Eukaryota > Metazoa > Arthropoda > Arachnida > Ixodida > Ixodidae > Rhipicephalus > Rhipicephalus appendiculatus. Next base: position 61,745 of record JALIZH010006708.1, read on the forward strand.
CGCGAACTCACAGACTCGCCTAACTTTTTCTCAACCAGACGTACTCGGACTAAAAATTAGCAATATTCGATTTGGCCCGGCTCATCCAATAAATGTCGAAGGAGCGCCATAAAATAGCTTATGTAGAATAACACATGTAAAGGGTTCACAAGTGCCAGGAAACCTTCAAAATATATGTATGATAGCTTTCAACATACGAAAAGAAGTTATTTCCCGTGCATCGCAATGTCTATCGTAAAGAGAAATTCAACATTACACGCGATTTTTTGCAATATTGAGAATGTTTTCTTTAAATATAAGAATGGGTATACCGACCTTCGAGGAACATTAGGTTTTCATTCCTTACCTTTGAAATGCGCTATGCGCACGCGCCATTGTTTTCAATGGGCGAGCGCGTACGTGCGTTATTGGCAGACCCAATTAGCCTATAAATGAAGTCCTTTCTTACGATTTGCCGTTCGAAGGCCTAATCACGCTACTTGGGAGCGAAGAAAGCTTGACATTACGTTATGGCGCTTTTCTAAACACGTTCATGAAACTGCCAATGGTCTTGCAGTCGATTTACCGCTCATTGACAACGCGAAAAAGAAAATAATATGAGGCGGCCATCTTTTGCAGAATCGAGCTCACCACCCTTGAAAAATTTTGGAAACATGGCTTTATAGGGTGCATGCTTCTGCCTCTCTAAAGTTTCGAAAACACCTGCCACGATGGGAGTGGTTGTGGTGCTTGACTGCTCACCCGAAGATCACGGCATCGAATCCCGGCCGCATTTTCGATGGATGCCGAAACGCTTGAGCCATGTGTGCTTATATTTTGGCCCACGTAATGAACCACAGGTAGCCAATATTTCCGTAGCCGTCGACTACGGCGCCCCTCATAATCACATCATGGCTCTCGGACGTTAAACGCCAATAATTATTCTGCTAGTGTTTCGAATTATAGAAATGGTAAGTTCGGTTTTAGTCGATGTCATGCTTTCGCAAAGTGATTGCGGATAATATAGGTTCGTATTTTACGTCGCAAAGCCAAGATGTGGTTGTCAGAGACGCCGTAGTGGAGGGCTCCAGATATTTCGACCACCCAGGGTTCTTCAACGTGCATCTTAATCTAAGTACACGGGTTGTGACTGGGTTTGTTTCTAGCAAGATATTTTTCAGAGCCGGCTAAGAACCAGTTGTAACTGTTAGTGACTACTCTATCTCGTGGATAATGGTAAAGAGTCGTATCAGTACCACGCTGGATACGGACACAAGGCAAAAAGGAACGTGCATAGGCGCGCCGATGAGAGCCGGCCAGTGTGTTCAAAGGTATGGTCGAAGCTTTTTGCATGGTCTGGTACAGACCATGCAAATGAGGTGGCAATTTTCTGCTTTCCAAAAACCCCAATTGCTGACAGTCAAGCCGATTGCAAGAATGCCGTATTGAAAGGTGGGGACGCGGGCGCCGCTTCACAGTGATCCTACTAGTCCCCAGAAAGGACAGGAATATTCATTTTTTGAGAAAAATGTCACTGGACAAGGCCCTGAACTGACAACTAGAGGGTTTACTACAAACCAGACGCTAGGCGCTGCGCCGTGCTCCCGACCGGGCTGCAGAAATTAGGCGCCTTTTCCTTCTTCGAACCACAACCACCAAACCAGACGCAATAAATTCACATACCTAACCCTGCGCTATTAGCAATTTTATTTCTTTTTATTCTCACTTCGTCGCTATTATATCTATCCTTAATAACTTATTATTTGTATTGTTTTTACTTCGATGTAACTGCTACTCTTTTACGCAATCTCAAATGCACAGCTCCTCTCTGTAATTCCTTCGGGCCTTCAGGGTACTATTAAATAAATAAATAATTGAGGAGCCTATTTTCAGCGGGTAAATGGGGCAGCGGAGGTTGCCATAACGTACTGTTTTTTCTTTGCAGAATGACAGACTGATGGGCAATTGGTGTGGGTTCATAACGACATCTAGTGATTCATGAAACACATGAGAAATGCGCTAATTTGTCTCCCATGAGGGGACACTGCTCAGCGACTTATGATCGAAAGCCAGTGCTACAACGAATACAAAATGAGTGAGATGAAGGCAGGACATGCGCTTTTTTTTTTTCTTTCCTGCTTCAACGGCTACATTCTTGAAATATGCAGGGAGAGGGTGAGGGGGGGGGGGAGAGCAGTGCTTGAGTCTCGTATATTTGTGAGCGCTCCTTATGTTCATACCGGTACATATCCCCCCCCCCCCACTATCTTTCCCATTGAAGTTCTGAAACAAAACTTTGAAGGCCAGATAACATGTGGGATAGATTTGTGTACACACACGCGCATCATCTACGAAATATCAACAGATAATATAGCCTAGGACGTATTTAAAATCGATTTTAAAGTTCCTATCGTCCTACTGCAGCTAAACGTGCCTTCGTTTATTGTGTAACCAACCAACCACCCACTGCGTCACGAGTTTAAATATAAAACTCCAACCAAAATCACTAATCGTCGCCACAGCAGCGGATAGAAGAACGGAAGACAATAATTCGTGACCTCTACACCAGCGGCTACACAAAGGCGTTTATTCGCAGAGCCCTCCGTAAGAGAAAAGACGGGGGGAAACGTGACACCCACAAGCCATCCACCACCATCGGCAGTTTCATCCCTCGGCCCAAAGACAGTGCGTCTGCGGAAAAAGCGCAGGGCGTCGTGTACCGGATCACGTGCGCCGACTGCCCCGCTTCCTACATTGAGGAAACCAAGAACTTCCATGAAAGAATGCGGCAGCACAAGAATGACCTCCATCACTTGAACAGCGGACGGACCGAAGTGACAGAGCACTGCCAGCGGTTTGACCACCATACCAGTCCCGACGGCGCGGTGATTTTGGAAAAAGAAAGGAACCTTCGCCGGCGGCCCCTCCTCGAATCCTGCTACATTGGGCAGACAGCAAGAAACATCAACCACACCACGGGGGCACTGCCCTCCCTCTACTGCCAGGGCTTGCGACGACTCACAGCAAACAATCACGCCTGGCAAAAAGGCGTTGCACATCTCGGGCCTTCTCACCCCTGAACAAGAAGTCGATCATGCTTCGAAACGTCGCGGTTTCTTAAAACAAATTTTGGATGGAGTTTTCTCTTTTCTCCAGTTTTCTGTTATCCCAACCAGACAGACTTCTGCTGAATGTTCACTTTTGAAAGAATAGAGATATTTGTGTTGCAGGCCCCAAACCTAGAGTGTCGAGCTCGTTGCTTCGTTTTGTACTTTCCTTGCATTCCTTGGGGGGGTATTAGGAGCACGAAAGCAAGATACGAGAAACGAGCCTGGGAAACGCCCGTGCCATGAAGCTTTTTGCCGTGTGGCTTGGACGAACACAATGACGGCTGAGGGACCACCGAAAGTGCTTCGGCGCGTCAACGCTGACTATGAATGGAAAGGTGTATGAATAGGAAAGAAAAGAAAAAATACAAAAAAAAACGGGTTTTGCTTGAGTCGGGAAGGACTGAACTGCAGGCGTGCTGGGAAAATATGGCAGCAATATCTCCCAAAGAGAGTCTAGAATTCCAAGAGGTCATTAAAGTTAAAAAGCTCCTTAAATTGCCGAGAGGTAACAGAATTCTTTGACCACATTACAGCCCGAAGAAATTTGTTTTTGCAAGTGATGAAGCGTCGCGTATGGCATGAATGGTGCGTCTCTACCCCTTTCCTCCTTGAAATCCGGTCGCTACAACTTTCGAGGTACCACGGGGGCAAGCTTTATCTAGCCACTTTAAATAACGAAGCCGCTGTTTAATTGGTAGCGAATGATATGATGAAAGCCGATGGTCTGTGTCGTCGCTGCATTTTTAACAAAGCTTGAAATTCGGCAAGATGGTGCATAGCTACTGGGAAATTTTTGAGCGCGGTACAATGCATTCACAAGGCATTCAAAAGCACCCGTCCTGTCTCTCTCGTACTTGTGAATGTCTTGTTTGGCGCTCGAAAATTTCCCAATTGCCACATTTATTCATGAAAAAACCGAAGCGACATCTAAAGACACAAGCGGTTCAATGCAACAGAGAGCGAAGGGGCGCTCGATGCTTGCGAATCGTGCTGCTTTGTCGTATTTGAATGCACATGGATGATGAAGCTCGAACATTGCACTCATTCTCCGTTGATTAGGTACATAATTGTAGATCAAACTCAATGTGGATCACGATGTCGCTTAATAAAAGTGCCTGGAGTTGTACATGTGTCAGAACATGCTGCACAGCCCACTTACATGCCCTCGTATATGAGGGCATGGACAGCTTGATAATTTGAAAAATAATTTCTAGGGCTTGACAAGACGGTAGGCCTATACGATTACAAGGCACGCCATAAAAGGAGGCTATAAATATTTGTAACCATAGGTCGGCAAAATAAATGGAGCCCACGCAGACTCACTCAATAAACGTTTTTCGCTTAGCACTCACTAGGACCCAGACTAACCAAAATTCTGCTGAAGCGAACTCACTCGGACTCAGAGTCATTAATATTTTCTTCAACCGGACTCACTCGGACTCAGACTCACCAAAATTTTGCTGAAGCGAACTCACTCAGACTCATTAATATTTTCTTCAACCGGACTCACTCGGACTCAGACTCACCAAAATTTTGCTGAAGCAGACTCACTCGGACTCAGACTCACGAAATTTCTCTCCAACCAAACTCACTCGGACTCAGACTCACCGGTGTTTTCGTCATCCAGACTCACTCGGACTCAGACTCACTAAACTTTTCCTCAAACGGACTCACTCGGACTCAGACTCATGAATATTTTCGTCATCCAGACTCACTCCCCTATTGAAAGTCTGTCCACCATGGGAATGGTGGATTCCACAATCCATCATTATGGTGGATTATGGTGCTGGAATACGTGGCATATGGTGTATGCTGGCGTATGATGGATGCTGGAAACCAACGGAGCGCAAAACGGCTCTAAACCGTCAGGTTCATCGCCTTTAGCTGCCATACCTAAATAATTGCATAGAAAACAATGAAGAAAGCAGGAGAGCAAAAAAAAAAAAAACAACGCTTGAAAAAAAAAAAACCTGCCGCTACGAGGAGTCGAACGTGGCACCTTCAGATCCTGAGCCAAGCACTTTACCACTACGCCACCCTGAAACTTGTTTTGAGGGACGCAGAACGACTAATCAACACTAACACACCGTTTAACTTCAGCGTTGTATGTGGCATACTCGAGACAGACACGATCTTCCCCTCCTACTAAAATTTGCATACTTATTAAACATAAGAAAACAGTTGCCAGTAACGAATGGCATGTCGATAATGGCAACAGCACTAAATTTCTGTTACAATTAACAACATAACTAAAAAGTACATATTTATACATATCAAGCGGCTGTTACTGCCTAGATTAATATAGCCATTTCTCGTTCTTTCGAAAGCGAATCATGTGCAGAGGCTTCGTGTCGACTCTAAGCTCGTTTGATAAATACGCGCGTACAGTTAATTGAAT
>JALIZH010006711.1:0-28750 GCA_030522465.1 Rhipicephalus appendiculatus
CGCACACACACAAACACACACACACACACACACACACACACACACACGCACAGACATCTATATGGCAACAAGCGTGTTCTGCTACGGATACATGTTATTACATTTGACAAAACGTAGGTTAAGCGAGTTTCACGCTGGCACATTGCTGGCACCGATGTGCTCCGGTACAATCACTGCCCACGCTGAAAGGATCCAACTTGGAAACCTGAGGAAATGACACGACACGAGGTATATCGCAGAGATAGAAAGTTAAAACAAAAGAGATAGTCGGGCTAGTCCGTTTAGGTTCATTTTGAAACAGCGCGAACGACGAAAGACGTCGAAGAAGACTTAAAAACACGAGCGCCGACTGACAACTGAGTCCTTTATTCAAGTGCATTATGCCGCATGTATAAATGCCGACGCACCTCACAGCAGGTGAGGTTACACGACGGCCGACGACTGTTCACACCGCTATAAGTGTACAGCTTGAATTTCTGTACTTTGAACCTTTCAGTTTCTGGGCGCAGGCTGGCCCAAATAAAATGTTTCGTCGTGAACACAATGACTGCTGCCTTCGTCAACGTCACGACCACGTAGCAATGTTAAACCTGGGAGTGTTAGTCAGCACCGCTAGTTCCACAACGGCAAGTGCAGAGCACTTTTTGTCCAAACGTACACACTCGGACATATACAAACACGTGCTTTCTAGAGGGAAAAAAGACAGACCGGGGTCCGTCGAGATTATCTGTATACACGTGTATTTATATATATTGCCACGTGGTCGTGACGTGGACGAAGGCAGCAGTCAGCGTGTTCAAAGTAAAACTCTTCATTTGGGCGATTTTGTGCCCGGGAAACGAAAACTACAACAGCACGCACTGCCAATTGATAGCTGCAAACAGAGCGTCGGCCGTCGATAATCCGATCAGCGGTAAGGCGCGTCGTTAGTCATGCATGCGGCATCGAAGGATCTTGCGTCATCGCTGGCGCTTGCGAAAGCTCTCGAAAAAAAACTTGGCTGTTGGCGTCCTGCGCGTAACGTTAACGCAGTGATTTCAGACAGTCCTGAACCTTCGCGAACATTGCGGCGTGGTCTGTGCGTTGCGAATGGCTGTTGTGGGCGAAAGTCGAATACATAAAACTAAAGCAAGGAGTGGACCTGGGAACACGAACACGAACACGAACACACACACACACACACACACACACACACACACACACACACACACACACACACACACACACACACACACACACACACACACACACACACACACACACACACACACACACACACACACACACACATATAGTAGCGAGAGATGGAGACGAGACGTGAGAAGACGTCGGGACGGCGGCCGACGTGACCGCGCCGAACTCACCACTTTATTTATTCATTTATTTATTTATTTTTTTCGTCTCTGCGAAGGATTGCATTTTTTGTAAAATTGGACAGTATTGTACTGTTCTGCTGTATGTGACTTGTGTTATATATTGTTAAATTATCTTGATATATTGCTGCTGTTTTCAATTCACGGTTCATATATGTATTCAAATCACAACTTCAATCTGTACGCCCTGTTGTAGAGCACCGCCCGCGAGGTGCCATATTGCCATGTTTACCGCGGTGCTGCTACCGCTCCGACTTTTTACTTTATATTTTTTTTCTGCTTTTTTTTTGCATAGGGCTGTGAACTAGTCAAGCTGTTTTAAAACACAGCTTTTTTTTCACAGTCCTTTCTTTCTGTGGAGTCTGACGATGTCATCTTCTCGCCCGCTAAACGCCACCCTATTGCGGACACATCACCGTCGACTATGTCGGATGAATGCGACCTTCCATCAGCCTTGACAATCTGCGCGTCTTGCCAGCAGCGACTACCATCTGCCTTGACGTCTCCCGCAGCTGAAGTTCCTGCCCGTGACATGCTTCAGCCGAACTTCCACGATGCTGCTACAATGACCATAACGACTGAGGACTACGTGGCAGCTTCGTCAATGGCCGAACAGCCCGCGTCTTTCATGCTAACCGCGCAGGCGGACAGCCACCAGGCTGTCCCGACGAGCACGGGCGCGCCGTCACACCCGCCGGGAGAGCCCAAGCCTTCTGGGTTCTACGACAACCATCGTCCGGAGTCCTTGATACAACGCACTGACCGACCACTTGCCGTGCACCTACCTATCCGCAGTGCCCATTGTGCTGTTCTTCGAGCACGACGTTTCCTCGTCCGTCGACTCGACCACCCGTGCGAGCACGCCAGCCGCAATAAAGCGCTGAAGTCGGCGTTCCATCGACAACGACGTCACCAGCACCATCGCCACACCACCTGTGTCGCCCGCCCACCCTGGCGTCGTTCCCACCAACCAGTGCAGTTCACGCTGCGCAATCGTAGGAACCACTCCCATACGCATCTGGCGTACGTTAAACATACTCCGCGGCGTTTGGTTTGAGGACGACGAAGACTTCAACGTTCATTTGACTCTACCGTCCTTGAGGTGCCCCGCCTTCATGCCATTGACTGCACAGAAGTGCGCACAACGGTCGTCTTCGTCGATTGGCCTCATGCCGTGCCCAGCAGGTTTTCTTCGTCCGGCTACGACACCTATGTCCTCGACACCAACAGCTCCTTCCAACAGCTTGCCTTCGCCACGACCCTCGTCCGCAGCGCCATTCCCAGAGCCGCCCGCCAGAGTCCTACTGGTTCGCGATAGTCCCTTCACGTTGACGACCTAGACTGCTCACGGACCCTTTCGTTTCGCAACCTGCACACTTGTATATACGCTCTCATCATTTTCATTCCGGGTTCATTTCTGCGGGGGTAATCTGTAGCGTCATCATCATCGCCCTTCATCATCATCATCATCATTTACTAGCCACCGCACCGCGCCTCTCGCGCAGCTCACGCGTAGCTCGAGGCGCGAGGCAGAGAACGAGTTCACGCGCCTGACTGTTCGGACGCAGGCAGCCGCCGCCGCTCCGCTTCGGCAGTTTCCGAATAAAGTGGCGAGAGTTCGGCACGGCCACGTCGGCCGCCTTCACGACGTCTTCTCATGTCTCGTCTCATCTCTCGCTACAATATATATATATACACACTCCGTTTGGGACCTATAGGGGGCGCCTTGAAAACCGCGCGCAGCGCCACGAGTGGCACGGCGGGCGCGCAACCTTGAGTCTTAGCAGACAGCAGCGCCTCATTGCTTTGACAGCTATGGTGGCGCAAGAGCCCGTAGCCGGCGCGTTAGTGCTTCGAGCTGGTTTTAAAGATATCGTAGTGGGACATTCTGCCGCGATGCCACCATGAATAAAGGGGAAAACCTGCACGAAAGCGGCCACGTTTTCCCCGTTTGTGAGCAGTGCTGGGCAGTATCGAAGATACATGTATCTTAGATACTATCTTAGATACTCTTTGGGTATCTTGTATCTGTATCGCGATACGTCTCGCAAAATGAGTATCTGTATCTGTATTTCCGATACATTCAATAATGTATCGTGTATCTTAAGATACAAGATACTGCTGTAGAAATGCCACCTTGCGAAACAATAAACGTCGACCTGAAATTCCGGTTCTCAAGCTGATATTGCTACCACTAAGCCACCTGAATAAAACTAACGACATTGACATTCTTGTATTGGCCTCGAGGAGTTACGGAGTCGCCCTCCGTAACTCCTGTCGGCGCTCTACAAAACACCTCGTGGAAGCGCTCCAGGACATTTTTGTGCATACTTTCGAAGCGAAATACGTTCTTTACTGTTCAAATAATAATTTTCGATGAACAGAAAGCATAACATAGTTTACAGTCGCTGTCTCTTTGCAGGAAATGGAGCGCCCGCTTCACGCGGTCACCGCGATGGAGACCCCTGAACCGGCTTCTTGCGTGAAATGTAGAGAGTAGCGGAGCGCGAACTGTGTGAAATATGTTGTTAAAGTAGACTGCATGTGTAACCAAATGGAGCAGTTATAACAGAAAGAGGCTTCAAGCCGGTGATCGCACAGGTTCGCGGCGACCCGACGGAGCTTTTGCATGTACGAGCGTCTGCATGTATGTTCGTACTGATGGCTTCGCTTTCGCTACGAGCGTGTTTTGGTGCCGTGTCGTGGACTTTAGGCCACAAAATATGAAAATTTGTGAGTACACAAACAACTATTGTTGCGAGGACGCTATCAGAGCAGTTCAAGAAGAATTTTGTTACAACTACGAGTTCAGCGCGCCTATGGCAACTTGTGATGTCTCGTGCCGACGATTCAACGTTTTTTTGTTTGTTTTGTTTTTTCGGTTGAAATTCGTGTATGTTTCAATGTCATTTGACATGTTGCCTCGCGCTGCATATTGATCAGTCTTCTAAGCGAGCAATTGCCGCTGCTTCTGTTATTTCAGAGTGTTCGTTTGGTTTGGTTACCACACAAAGCATGAGAAAGTGCGATGACTTTCTTAATATACTCCTTAATTATTGTGCATTCCACTGAACTTGCCGTTCTCGACAAATTCATAGAGCAAAGCTTCACCACTTCGATAGTGCTGGTGGAAGTTGAAGTGGTCCACGCCAAGGAAACGAAAGAAGATACGTTCGCCGGATTTGTTCTGTAAACGTCGGCTGTGAACCCATCTGAACTTCAATTAACGGTGAAAGAAAGAGAAGTTACTGCAGCAACGTGCAGCTGCAAAGCAGGGTAATAACTACACGTAAAGAGTGAAATGCAAAATTATAATGCCCAGCATTATTTGGTGAGTTGCCCAGCAATTATGTCAGTATGTCGTGTTCGAACAGCATAAACAAGTAAGGCTCCAAGAGAATGCATGGGGTTGGAGAGGCCAACCTTCAGTTTGAGAGTGGCGCAAATAAATTTGGGCTTTTTCAGCAAGGGAGGGGCGCTGCGATCGCCAGAGTGAGCGGACGCACATCACGTCGTCTCCGTCTTTTTCGCATGATTTCGCGGCGAAAAAATCACCAAGCACCATCGAAAACTCTACGCCAGGAGAACGAGCTCATCACCAGGAACCAGTGGACACGAAGCTCCAGGTGGGCATTTCGATTGTCACGAAGATACGGCCGTTTCCCTGCCCCAGAACGCGTCGCGGGAAGCCCGGCCCAACGCCCGTCGGCGCGCCGCCAGCGTTCCCGCTGACGCTGCGTCGGCAGCCGAGCCTCGAGCCAAGCAAACAGCGACGCACCTTTCCTGCAACCTCACTGCCGCGGCTGGCGTTCCGTACAGCCAGATTCCTCAACGATTGTCGATCATTCTCTCCATAATGGAAGTCACCGTAGAGGGACACAGCATAAAACAGAAAGAAATGGATAACAGCAAGGGATGGACAGTGGTCCGGAACAGAAGATCAAGCCGACAAGACTCCCAACATCACGAGAACAACTTGTCGCCGACGCGGCCCGTCGAGCGGACCGATTCACCCAGGAAAGGAAGACTACAGCAAATACGCAAGGCAAGCAGAATGCCCCATTTACCAAGAGGGGATTACAAGATTGTGATCAGACCAACAGGAGGAATCAAACTATCTGAGCACGGTGTAGTTAACCTAACAGCGGCGGTGCAAGATGCGGCGGGCATCCCTGTGGAGGAAAGGGAAGAGGACATCATCTGCCCCAACAACTATCAAAATATCCTGATCGCCAGTACACCGGATCAGGAGCATGCCAACAAATATCAGGCAATAGCACGTATCAAAGTTCAGGGCAAGTTTTACGCGACAAATGCTTACGAGATGGCGCCGGACATGACGGCGAAAGGAGTCATCAAAGGAATCCCACTCGAAGAGGGTCCACGAGACATAACAGCAGCGGTTGTTACTACCAAAAACGCAACGGCGATAGCAGCGAAGAGACTCAGTAATACCACCACAGTGATTGTGCTCTTCGAAGGACATAGAGTGCCCACGTTCGTCCGATACAGGGCAGCGCTGCTCCGGTGCTCCCTGTACCGGAAACAAGTGGATTTTTGTCGCCAATGCAACAGACTTGGACACCAGGGAGACGTATGTCCCAACCCTGACAACAAGCTTTGTGCCGGTTGTGGAACCCCCAATCCAGATGAAGGTCATCGGTGCGAACCTAAATGCCAACTATGCGGTGCGGACCATTCCACCGCAGACAAGACATGCAAAGCCAAATTCAAGAAGCCCTTCATTGTTAAGCAGACACATTGGCAAAGGCTCCAACAGGAACGGCAACAAGAATATGAAGACTCTATCTCAAGAGACGACAAGTCAAACTCTCGCGGCGAGTCCGGCCTCCCACACGCAGAGGAACGACCCTCCAGATCAAGAACAAGGTCAAGCACGAGATCGAGATCTCCATCGACCCGTCGATCCTCATCCCGTTCTGGCTCCAGAAAACCGGGGACCCGACCCAAATCCCGATCCACGTCCAGGTCGACAACTAGGCCACCCACTTCAACAGACCCGAAATCTACGGTGAGCTGGGCAGACGTGGTCGAGGGCGCGCGCGCGGGGGCTGGCGGGGAGACTGCCATTAGCAATGAGATAAGGGAACTAAAACATGAGAACGCGCAGTTAAGGATTATGCTAGCACGCATGAGCGATGAAATAAAAAGTCTCAAGGAGGGAAAATGCCAAGTAAGTCAGGTAACTCCGGCTCCACATGCGAGCACAACAGAGCCAACTGAAATCCCGGACAACAAGATGGATGAAGGGGATGATCCCCCTCCACTCAAACGCAAGGCCCAAGCCAGAAGTGTTAAACAAGATAACGCGACGGTAGATACAGCATTAGCCGATATACAAAAGACCTTATTAGCCGATATACAATCTCCTTATTTCTGCAGGAGATTTTAATATTAACGTACTGGAAGAAAACTCTGTGACCCGCGAGCTAAATAACCTTTTACTCTCTAATGGATTTAAAAATCTAATTAGTACGCCAACTCGAATTACATGTTCCACAGCATCAGCACTGGATCTTATCATTACCAATATTGACACAGTAATTTATAGCGCAGGCACAATAACATCTGATATTAGTGACCCCTGTCCCGTGTATAGGAACTATTTTTTTCAAACCTCTCGATAAAGGGACGCGGCAGGTGCTGCCTACCATACAGCATATTACATCTCGAAGTCTTGAAGCATTTACTCTTGATATATCAAATCAATGCTGGTCAGATGTATTTAAAGAGAAAAATGCCGATAACGCATACGATGCGTTCATCCAGATATTTAAACGCATTTACGCAAGACATTTTCCTTTCAAAACGTTAAAATCTGCAAAAAAGGCCAGAAAACCTTGGGTTACTCGCGAGCATTTGACAATGATAAAGCGTAAAAACATCTGTTATCACACTTTTTTGCGTACGCGCTCTGCTGAAACTTTGAAAGAATTTAAAAAGCTTCGAAATAGATTAAACGCTGAACTTCAGCGTGCCAAGAAAGCCTACTATCAACGTATTTTTGAACATACCAATCGGAAACGGTCAAATGCAACGTGGAAGCTAATTAATAACATACTCGGTCGTGATAATAAAAATGTTTTGCCTGAGTCTATAACGTTTGGGGGTAAAGATTTAAGTGGCGCAGCACTCGCAAATCATTTTAATGACTACTTCATAAATGCAGTTGCGTTGTGCAATGATAACGCGGATTTTGCCGCTAGATGCAGTAACGTGAGCCAAAGTATTTTTCTGGACCCAACAAACGAAAGTGAAGTATGCGAAGTCTTCAAGCATCTAAACAATACTAAATCGCTTGATGCCGATGACTTGCAGATCACACCAATAAAACACGTTTTATATTTACTTAGTGATGTACTAGCCTATATATATAACTTAGCTCTTGAACATGGTGTTTTCCCAGAAGCCATGAAGAAAGCTCGAGTATCAGTCATTTTTAAGGGTGGTGACCGCAACGCAGAAAGTAACTACAGGCCTATATCGGTCCTTCCCGTCTTCTCTAAATGTTTAGAAAAAATTATTCATGTTCGCATAACGAAATTCTTTAATAAGTATAATGTGTTAACAGATGCGCAGTTTGGCTTTAGATGCGGCAAGTCCACTGAAACCGCATTGGTGACATTAAAGGAAGCTGTACTTCATAACTATGAACAAAATAAATTCACACTCGGCATCTTCCTAGATTTCAGTAAGGCATTTGACTCGCTTCATCATAATATATTGTTAGAGAAATTAGAATCAAATGGCATTCGTGGGGTTGGCAAATCATTAATTCAATCATATCTTAGCAATAGGTGTCAAAGTGTTCACATTAATAAAAATAGCTCGTCATTTTTGCCCCTCACTCGTGGTGTACCGCAAGGCAGTATACTTGGTCCGCTGATGTTCAATGTTTACATTAATGATATTGTTCAACTAGACACAACAGTTAAATACGTCATATATGCAGATGATTCAACAATAATCCTTGATGGCTTTAACTTGGAAGATATTACAAGCAAAGCAAATCATATACTTTCAAGGATTTCATCGTGGTCCAGAATGAACCAGCTTAAAATTAATCCAAATAAAACCAAAGCCATTGTTTTTCGTGCCAAAAATAAAGTACTGACTGCACATCAACCTTTAGTTCTTGATTCAGTGCCCATAGATATTGTTGATACCCACAAAATACTTGGAGTTTATTTTTCATCCAACTTAGGCTGGGATAAACATATAAATTTTATTTGTAAGAAGCTTTCATCGGTAACAGGAGTGTTGTCTCGTTGTCGTAACATTTTGCCACTCAAGGTCAAACTTCAGATATATAACGCGCTGTTTAATTCACATCTAATGTACTGCACCCTTGTATGGGGCACGACAAGCAAAGCAAACATAAACAAACTCATTACTCTGCAAAAAAAAGATAGTCCGCCAAATTGGAAATATTGACCCGTTCGGAACAACGCGTGAAGCTTTCCAAGAATTCAATATAATACGAGCTGACAACCTTTATACATTTCGCTTATTGCACATACTTTCTTTCTCAAATAGGGAGCTCTCCAACCTCATTAGATCACTGTCATGCCTAGAGCGTCGGGTCATTACAGTTCCCACAAGAAATAAAGACATTTGGTTCGTACCGCGTTTCCGCACTACGTATAGATATCAAGCCTTGGCCTACAACGTTCCCACATCACTTAACACGCACGAAAGTACGATCACCTACAACAAGAAACAATTACACTCACATTTCTGCTCTCTGGCGTCATAGGCACACGCGCAACAAACTATTTTCATAGTCTATTTCATGTGTTTTTTTTGTTTTTTTTAATAGTTTAGCCTAGTGTAAATACATTGTATCATGTTACATTCTTGTTATCTTGCGTTTTATTAGCGATACGTATGTATGTGTGTTCACGTAAATGTATATATGTGTGCTTTTAAGTGTATAGGTGTCAATGTATAAGATGGTCTATTCACGGTGTGCATTGATTTCTGAAACAATTTTTTTTTAAATTTTTTTTATTACACATTTATAATATGTATCTTAAATAATCAGCTCTGAAATCGTTTTTGTATTATGTATTCTTCGTGTTTTCTTTTGTACTTGCACGTTATGCACCTTGGTTCATTTCCGCACTACTGCCATGTGTATGTACAGGTCACCAGAGCCTTTGTCAAGCCGTTTTCACGGCTTTTAGCCTTGGCGACCTTCCAGTTTTGTCTGGTAAATAAAACCCTTGTCGAGATACAAAAAATCAAATGAAAAAAAGGGACGAAATGATGCACCAAATGGCTAAGGCGATAGCAACTATTATGAATAGATTAGATGTCCTAGAAGCAAAGCAGTTGCCAGGCAGTGGACTCTCCTCTGGTACAGCAGAAGCACCACAATCCATTCCCAATTCTCAACCACAGAATTATATAAGATCAGCTTCTCTCCAACCTCCTGCTTCCACCCCATGGTCGCACCCGCAATGACGCGGGCTAAGAAAGCGTTCAGAATTTGGCAATGGAACTGTAGAAGTTACGAAAACAAAAAGTCAGTTTTGCAACAATATAAAAAAGGCACAGATAAACAGGACGTGATCATTTTGCAGGAAACACATGGGATCGCAAAGCTAGCTGGATACAGATCTCTTGGCTATGCCGAAGGGGAGACCAGGGCATTAACCACGCTGGTAAAAAGAAGCATCGCGTGCGTGCAACACAACACAGGCAAAGCGCACATAGACAATATTTTATTGGAACTCCTGCCGCAAAGAAAGACTGGGTGCAGCTTATTTATTCTGAATATTTATAGCAATCCCATGCAACATACGCACAAATTCAAGAACCTATTCCAGAAAACACTTAGACTGGCTGGAGACAATCTCTTAGTTATAGCAGGAGACTTTAATGCACCACACACCGCCTGGGGATATCTATATAGCAGGCCAAAAGGAAGGGCCCTATGGAATGACTCGCAAGAGTTAGGCCTAACACTCGTCACAGACCCCGGCAGTCCAACCAGAATAGGCACGGCGCTAAACAGGGACACAACCCCAGACCTAACCTTCACCAAAAATGTTGAAAAGGCAACGTGGCACAACACACTACAAGATTTGGGTAGCGACCACCGAATATTAGAGTTACAGTTCACAGATGGCCCGAGTAGCCCTAAAGAAAGAGAAATCAAATTAATAGACTGGGAATTGCTTCGTCGAACGCGAGAGGCGACACAGCAACGTTCCATCACAGATATAGAAAAAATGGACTAAGGAGCTCAGTAATGACGTCAAAGCTGCTACTAAAATAGTGCCGCCTGAATCTAACTTACAGAAATGTGACAGCAGACTTCTCCACATGTGGGAAGCTAAGCAGTCGCTTCAACATAGACTTAAAGGCCAGAAGCATAACAAGAAGCTGAGAAAGCGCATAGCGCTTCTTAACAAAGAAATAGAACAATATGCTAAGCAACTGAGTAAACAACAATGTGACGAGATTTGTAATTCTATGGACGGGCAATTAAGCACCGGCAGAACCTGGCACTTGCTCAGGTTCCTACTTGACCTGACAATAACAAGAAAAACAGCATTCAAGCCATTACTAAGTTGATACACGCATATGATGGCACAGAACAGGACTTCCTCAAAGAATTAGAGCAGAAATACATCACACAGGCACCCCCCATGCAACCACTCTAGCTACAACGGTAATGCAAACTCAAAACTAGACGAGGATACAACGGAGGCAGAAATCCGCGCGGCCTTGCAAAATTTAAACACCAAGTCAGCCCCAGGACCAGACGGTATAACTAACAAGACACTTAGAAACCTCGATGATGAATCAATCGCCAAATTGACAGAATACATGAACGAGTGCTGGGTAAACGGAAACGTACCAGCTCAATGGAAGAAAGCGACGATAACACTCATTCCAAAGCCTCGCAAGAAGCTTGAGATCGACAACCTCAGACCGATCTCCCTAACATCCTGCGTCGGAAAATTACTAGAGCATGTAATTTTAAACAGAGTAGACAACTTCTTAGAGGACAATAACATATACCCAGACACGATGATAGGATTTCGCAAAAACCTTTCGACACAAGATGCGATGCTTCAACTTAAGCATCAAATAATCGGTTATAGAACGCGCTCTACAAGGGCCATCTTGGGCCTAGATCTTAAAAAAGGCTTTTGATAATGCCAACCACACAGCCATATTGGAAAGCATCGAACGAATAGGCCTTGGCCAGCTGACGTATAACTACATCAGGAGCTTCCTATCAGACAGGAAGGCAGTCATCTCCGTCGGAGGACTCAAATCGCCCGAGATTGACATCGGCGGTGCCGGCACGCCGCAAGGCTCCGTCCTATCCCCGATGCTGTTCAATCTCATCTTGATAGGGCTGCCCGAGAAACTAAATGAAATTGAATCCCTCCACCATTCAATCTACGCGGACGATATCACTATCTGGGTCTGTGATGGTAGCGACGGCTCAATAGAACAAAGACTCCAGACCGCTATCGACACAGTAGAGGAATACCTCATTTGAACAGGGCTCACATGCTTTGCAGAAAAGTCCGAGCTTCTCCTATATCGTCCTACCCTTCGGGGCAGACCTCCCAGCGGATATGACAGAAACGAGGCTTATCAGGAAATTCAAATACACACGAGGGACGGCCGAAATATCCCTGTAGTCAACCAGCTCAAGGTACTGGGCCTAGTAATCGAGAACAAAGGTACAAACGGGGAAACCATACGGAAATTGGACACGAAGGTAACCAACACCATGAGATTAATCAAACGAATTACTAATAAGCACGAGGGTATGAAGGAAGAAAGTATCATACGGCTGATGCAATCCTTCGTAATCAGTCAGATAACATACATAGCAGCCTTCCATAATTGGTTTGCAGCTGAAAAGACCAAAATTAACAGCCTGATAAAAAAGGTGTACAAAGTAGCGCTAGGGATTCCCATCAGTACTAGCACGGACCTCTTTCTAAAGTTGGGCCTCCACAACACACTGGAGGAGCTCATAGAAGCACAACAAATCTCTCAGGCGGAACGTCTAACGAAAACCACAACTGGACGCAATATACTACGCAAGCTAGGAATGAATTACCACAATCAATACGGAGAAAAGAAAACGATCACGAGAGAAATTCGTGCGAAACTTCTAGTGCCAAATATACCCAAGAACATGCATCCAGGTTACAACGAGGGTAGACGCACGAGTAGAACAGAGAAAATGATCCAAAGCTATGGGTCAGACGACAGAGCCACTGTGGTAAGAGGACGGTGACTGAGCGTCGGCGTCGTGTTGTGTTCGGCGTGCGGTGCCGATTTTGAAGTGCGCGGGGCGGGTGATGATGATCGGCGTGCGGGGCCGGCAGTGAAGTGCGTCGTGATGGTGATTTGTGTAAGCCGATGAAGAAGAGCGCGTGTGGTGCGCGGGCCACGGGAAGCAGCTCGAGCGACGAAGCGAACGAGCTGGCGGGCGGAGACGTCGGGAACTCGACGAGAACAGATGAAGCGCGGGCTCCGTTCCGGCTTCGACGTCGTCGCGGCCTCCTGAGCTGGGCCTCGCCCCGGCTTCTGTGACCGCCTCTACCCTGTCCCTGGCTCGGGCTTCGTCCCGGGCAGGTCCTCTTACCGGGTCCACACCCCGGTGCCGTTCACGAGCCTGGGCCACGCCCCGGTGCTCGTCTCCCAGCTGGGCTGCTCCAGGGCTGTTCCTGTGCCTGGCCCTATCCAGGGCTGTTCCTGTGCCTGGCCCTATCCAGAGCTGTTCCTGAGCCTGGGCCACGACCGGTGCTGTTCCGGAAGCCTTGGCCACGCTCGACGTGCGGCCACACTTCTGCGGCCGTGCCTCGTCCTGTCGTCGTGCGACGCCACCTACGACAGCCGCCGCGGTGTCGACACTGCCGTCAAGGTCAGCCGCAAGTCCGACGGCTTTGATACCTTCGGACCCGCCGCCCCACGCCGCAAGACCGCCGACCGCTGACTGAGTGCGCGTGAGTGATGGCGCGGTCAATAGCCTACTTTGTTATGTCCGTTGTATAGGTGTTCGTCCCACGTCCTGTTTGTGTCGCATTAAACTTCTCTGTGTCTCTTGGAGCGTCCGTCGTTCGTCTGGCCAACCTGCGCCCACATTCAGACCCCCACAATTTTGGCGAGCCTGCCAGGATCGGCTTTACTATCTTGCCGAGAGCCAGACGGGCGAGACGAACCAATGGATATAGATAGGTTGCACGCGATCGGAAGGGACATGGGTCTAACAGGATCCGCATTAAAGGAATGGGTTGACGCGGAGCGCGTTATTGACAGAGACCTTCGCGCGCAAGTTCGCGACGAGCAACGAGCGAAGCTAGAGCTGGAGGAAAGACGGCTACAAGCCGAGGAGCGTGTTTTGCAGCTAAAGCTCAAGCTGCAAGAGCAGGCAGCTAGTACGAACGCGGGAGAGAGTGGGCGACCGGTGAGCGGCGACGCAGCGTCACCAGCTGTAATGGATAGCTGTAGCCCGCACAAGCTATTGCCACCATTCAACGAGATGCGAGATGACCTCGACGCATATCTGCAGCGTTTTGAGCGCGTCGCGGTGTCTCAGGAGTGGCCTCGGAGCAAATGGGCTTTATCGCTCAGCTTGTGCCTGACGGGAGAGGCTTTATCTGTCATTAGTCGACTTGACTCTGCTTCCGCCTCTGACTATGATCAGGTGAAGGCAACACTGCTGTTACGATTCCGCTATACCGCTGAAGGATATCGCGAGAAATTTCGTAAGGCGAGACCAGAGGACAAGGAGACGGGTCTGCAGTATGCTTCTCGCATAGCGGGTCATTTTGACCGTTGGATGGAGCTTGCAAATGTCGAGAAAACGTATGAAGCTCTTCGCGACGTGATGATTGCAGAGCAGTTCATGAAGGCATGCTCTCCCACCCTGCGAGTATTTCTGAAGGAGCGGAATTGCAAGAAGCTAAGCTCTTTGGCACAGAACGCTGATTGCTTCCTAGAAGCCCAAGACCTGTTCAATTTGGGCAAGGACAAGCTATGTAAGGAGAGCTCCACAGATGCTCGCAAGACAGAGACCGCAAAGCGGCAGGTTAAGAGCCAAAGTCTGTGCTTCCTGTGCAATAAATCAGGACACCGAGCATCTGAATGTTGGTCCCGGACGAGAAATAACCAGTCATCAACAGGCTGGTCCAGTGGCAAGAACGGTTCGTCTGCGGAGACAACTAGAACCCAGGAAAAGCGGCTGGCATCCTGCATGTTGTCGCCCAAAGAAGTAGGCGACACTGCTGTACCGGAGAAACCACAGGAAGGGTACGTCGTACTTCAGAATGGGGAGACTATTCCAGTCGTCAATACCACGTCGACACTTCCCCCCAGGGACATCGTCAAGGGAGATCGTCAGCGAACCCGCTAACTCGCCCGTGCGCATTACCGCGGCCGATACGCAAAGCGATGTCGCAAAGGGTTCAAGGTACCAACCAGCGGCCGAAGAGACAATCTGCGCGTCTCATGCAACCGAAGGTCAAGAACCACTGGGTGACAGCACTGCAGCAGCACAAGGGACACGCGCTACATCCTGTCTACCTACCCTTAAAGCCACTGCCACAACCATAGAGAAAGCGACTCTAGAGGAGTACCAAAGAAATGACCCGTCCTTACGGCGTTGTTACGAGAGCGTTGGTAAGATGGTGATTATAAACAATCGTGAAACGCGCTATTTTCTTGCCGATGGAATCTTGTATCGGAAGCACAAGTTACTCTCGGAGAAGGAACTCGAGCAACTGGTTGTGCCGAGACAGCTGCGAGAGACGGTGCTCAAGCTCGCCCACGAAGGAATCCTCGCTGGTCATCAAGGGATATCCCGAACAACCAACCGCATTCTTGCCGAATTTTACTGGCCAGGAGTTCAATCGGAAACCAAGAGGTTTGTGAAGTCCTGCGACATATGTCAGCGGACTGTTCCGCGCCATTTAGTCGGTCGGGCTGCACTTGGTACCATGCCAGTCATTGAGACCCCGTTTTCCCGTGTGGGCATCGACATCGTCGGCCCTTTGTCACCGACATCTTCCAAGGGCAACAGATACATCCTGACCATGGTCGACTTTGCGACGAGGTATCCAGATGCCATCGCACTGCCCACGATTGAAAGCAAGGTCGTGGCCGAAGGACTAATGGAAATGCTGTCACGAGTAGGTTTACCGCGCGAAATTGTAAGTGACCGCGGGACAAGCTTCATGTCGTCGGTGATGAAGGAGTTCACCCGACTACTATCAATCAAGCAATTACCGACAACCCCCTATCATCCGATGGCAAATGGGCTAGTGGAGCGATTCAACGGCCCACAGCCACCTTCGTAGACGCGGCTGAATACCCGAACAGAAATAGCTACGTGGCGGTAGTCGTAGATCATAACCAAAAGCTCGTTACCAGCGTGTGAGTTAATACCAAATTTTCCGAGACAGCCGAGGAAGTAGCCATTGCTCTAGCATTGGTCTCCACAAATGCTGAATACATTATTAGCGATTCACAGGCGGCCATTCGAAATTATGCTAAGGGCAGGATCTCCCCTGAGGCTTGGCACATTCTCAGTGTTAACGAAGCAACATTCTCCAATGCAGAGAAGAATGAAAGGCAACTGCTCTGGTTCCCAGCGCATACAACTCCAGGCATTCCCGCAATCAACCCCAACGAGGTAGCAAACTGCGAAGCTCGAGGTCTTACTCGCCGAGCTGAGCAAGGAGTGACTTCTATCGGTCAGGGGAACGTGGAGGAGGATATCTGGAGAGAAAAAAGATCGGTTAACAACATTTAGCGATATAACCAAATTCTATCAAATGCGGAGGCGAATTTTGCCGCCGCCTCACACGAAACTCAACAGAGCTGAGTCCGTTGCTTGGCGGCGATTACAGACAGAAACCTATCCGAATCCCGTTCAATTAAAGACTTTCTACCCCGAGATATACGCGAGCGATACATGCAAGCTATGCGAGTCTGCTAGAGCCCTTCAACACATGTTGTGGGGATGTCCCATATATCAAGATCGTATGGCAGTCTCCCCGGAAGATCTGCGGGCGCGGTGGTCGGCCGCACTGCACAGCTCAGAACTTACGGAGCAACTTTGGGCTGTCCAGCGAGCCGAGGAGGCAGCGCGGGAGCAACAGCTCCAAGCGGCCATCTAGGCGGCCCCAGGCCCGGGCCTTCCATTCGCCGGATTTTAAATAAAGTTATTTCATCATTATCATCATCATCAGCAAGTAGTGTATGCGTCATGACAATGCACGATTGACAGGAATATTGTTATTGCCAACATAAATGCAGCACAAATCAACCGCAGCGTTTGACTCGCTCGCTATGTATCCACCAGTAAACGCTGTGCATAGCTTATGAAAGCGAAAGCCTTCGATACTTCATCAAACGGGAATATTGACCGACGGCGCCCTGCGTCGGCGGCGTCAGCACGAGTAATGCAAAAAAATCACCATCACGTGATTGCCATCACATCACGTCATCATGACGTCACAGATTGCCCAAATTTGTGACGTCGTCATGAAGCCTCATAACGTGATGTCATATTAAGATGTGTTCACATGACATAGTAGCTTTGCACAGCCTCCGTGATTGGTGAGTCGATCACGGAGGCAGTGCAGAACTGCGTTAGGTGCAGAAAGCTTTTGGAGTGGGGTGGAGAAAATCAATACATCGACTGACAAGCAGGAGAATAAGGTGGCTTTCGCCTTCCGGTCATCTTAAAAGAATGCATAAGAAACCTTGTGATTTTTTTAAGCCCAACGTAGCTAAACAATGACTCAGGTATCTGCAGCCCATATTGTAGACGCCGAGCACGGGGCCGACGATCAAGAGGTCGCACGGAAACGTTCTGTGATGGTATCGCACGAGGTAAAAGGCAGCGCATTTTCAATTCTACGGGAGATAAGCACCGTTAGCCTACAGGAAGCGCGCGCGAACGATCGTCTCAGTGCGCGCTTTCTGCTACTCAACATCACAGCCCCAACGCAGTAGCGAAGGTAGTCGTCGCGGAAGTGCTTGTTGTACACACGACTCGTAGCCGATGGCTGCTTGCCGGTTCTTAGCTCTACAACCCACTCTTCACGCAGTTTCTTATCCTACGGGCACCGGTGCACCGTGCTGGCTTACACCGCGGACTCTGTTGCGTATGTCCGAGCAGCATGTTCATCGCTTTCGGATGCAGCCACTCCTATCACAGTGGGTTCAGTTGTGTTCAAAATGCGAGAAAACCTCCGCATTCGAACAGTCCGCAGTGCAGGTGGGGCTTGAAACTCGTTTACAAAGCACGCGGCAGCGCTCCACAAGCAGCCGACGCGGCCGCTGAGACCGCGTGATCCTGCCAAGCTAGTCACGCCGACGGTGGCGCCGGCCTTTCCAGTGGTGGCCCTCGAGGCCAATACTTCCGCCAGAGCGCTTCAGCAAGTACAGGTGATGAGGTCGGTGCGTCCCAACTGGTGGAGCAGTCACGTGATGGCGCTCGAGCCTTATGGACAAAAATAAGCGCGCGAACGTCTGCGTTTTATCACTGTCTTCTTTCTTTTTATTCGTTTCGGTATCACGACACTTGTTCGTAGCCACGGTACTGTGCTGCGTACTCTAATGCGCACGGCTTCTTTCACTCTAATTTTTGTGCCGCTCTAGTGTGGTTATCGAAGTTTGTCTTGCGTGGCGCTTCGTTGCAAAGTATCAATTAAGAATGCAGGAATGGGGCTGCTTTGCGTCTCGCGGCTTTCATTCATCAGCGATTTGAAAGATCTTTTGTATGTAAGCATGACTTGCGTACGATGAGATTGACTTACATGCGAATGAGATTGTAACAACCATCGCACGATCGGTGCTGATGTTAGATGCAATAGAACAAGCATTTACGTAACAGGAAATGTTTTGGCGTACTGTGTTTTCGTTCTTCCAGTTGAATTATTCCAGAAGTCTTTTTTGATGATAATTTGAATGTGTGCCAAAGTGCTCTCTTTGCTGTCCTCCGTTTGCATTCCATACATTACCTGGGCTTCTGTATAGTTAACGTCCGTCTATTTATTAGGTGCGAAGCAGCTATTTGACTCACGTGTGTAACGCCGTACGTTCCGTAAGTCCGTACGAATGCGCCGCAACGCGTTGCCCTCGCCGTAGGTGTTGGAGCGTTGCCAAGTAGGTCACGCTCCCCTCGCACGCTTCCCTCGCAGGTGCGCGCTGACGTCACTCTCTCCCTCACCCGCAGCATGCTCGCGGCAGCGCCCGCAGCTGCCGGCTGCTCCACCCGCTCGCAACACCTCTAACCCGCCTCCCGTGTCTTTGCGTTTCAAACAAACGTTTACTGAGTAAACGCTACACCGAGTTTCGCTTCAAACCATTCTTCCAGCACCCGCGCCGACGCCCGTTTCAACCGGGTCAACGCCGTGCGCACCGCTGCTGATTCGCATCCCATAAGGGTTCCCTTCGGGGAGATGGTCCAAGTTTTTGTAATATGCGTTTTGTAACCTGCGGCTAAAATACGTTCTCTGCTTTATCCTTATTTTTTAACTGTCTGCGAACGTGGCTTTATCTCATATTGTGCGGGCTTTCTTTAAAAGCCCGTACATATTCATCACACAGCATGTACGCTGCCAAACAGAAGTGGATCGGTCGTTTTTAAATGCTCTCTACGATGTGTTGAAGCGAAGTTGGCCCTAAAGTGAATGTTACAATCTCGCATTATCGACCCTATTTAATTAACCAATTAAGCTCAATAGAAAAAATACCATACCAAATTCGACAGGACAGTAAACCATAAATCTTTTATTGCATTCAGTGGTCTTTAACCACTTTTTGTTTAAATATTTGGTTATACTTACGTGAAACACCCTGTATGCCTATAGAGCCGCCTAGCTATTTGACTTAGATATATTCGTTTTCGTTTTCTTTGGGTCACCGTAGAGTATTCTTATTGTTACAAATCTGCAGGAAACCAGAGCTAAAAGTGGGAATAGTAAATAGCAGTGGCATCCTGCAGGCGCTTTGTGCCACTGCAATTCGTCTGAGGTGTTTCTGGGCGGCTCAAGTACCCTCGAAAAAGAAATAGTAAAAAATCGCGCGTCACTGAATGTGTTGCTAACGAACGCTTTACGCCAGCAGATAAGTACAATATGAAAAATCAGTGCAGTTTTATGTCCTCCATGAATTGTGAGTGCTGACTACGTAGTTCATCGTCTTCACACGATGCGTCACAAACAATATCTCTACCAACGCTGTTGCAGCTCTAACATGTTGGTTGATACGGTATTAGAAAACGGTAATATGCTTGCAGACAAAGCAAGAGTGCTCACCGGTATTTCATTATCGTGCGGAGCCATCTTAATAACGTTCTTGCAAATATATATGGCAACCCGCTATAGTTGGTCGCCAAGTAGAGCAGCGACACCCACCAATCACAAAAGTGTGAAGCAAAAGCCACTTACAGAGCAACTGTTAAAGAGCTGTCATGTTAAGCAGCCAAGCAAATCCGAAAAGTTGTTTCGGAATCAAACTAATATATATTGAGCAAGAAGGACAGAAATATTGTGATACCAGTAGGCATTTCGTTAAAATTAAACAAAATTGATCGCAGTTAAGAAGTTTTCAAGTAAACATATTTCTATATAGACCTTTGCTGCTTCGTTATATAGATATATAATAGCTCATTTGCAAATGTATCGAAGTATCTTAAGATACAATTGGGAAGTATCGTATCGGGTACAATTATTTCTGGGGTATCTTGTATCAGTATCTCCAATACTTCTTGCCTGAGTATCTTGTATCGTATCGCCATACAATTTCAAAGTAGCTTTGCCCAGCGCTGTTTGTGAGCGCCTTGCTGCGCGTCGTCAGTACTGAAGGCTAAATGCGTGCGTCAGGTGTGTGTAGTGCAAGATGCTTACTCCATAACTATCGCGGTAAGCTGTCATTCTTTCACTCTTAGAAGACTATTGGTGCGTGCCCACTGCCCACGTACTTGCAAAATACTCAGGGCATTTAGAATTATCGATGACTCCACGGCCACTCGCCATGGAAATCATGGTGAGTGGCTGGGCGGCGTGCTCCTTTGTTGCGGCTTCGTGCCACGGCGATTTGCAGCCACCGAGTCTCGCAAAGTGCTTTGCTTGAAATTGTCGCGGCATTATCATCGCTCATCATGATCGTAGTCTTTACGTCACCGCTCGCGCTGCTCATGCTAAGAGCTTGAGACGCGGGCGAGAAAGAGAACGTGCTACGATTTCGGCCAGAGAGGACGCCGACGCCCCGTTTCGTCTTTCGCTTCACCCTGTAAAGTGGCGACGACGACGGCACGGTCACTTCGGCCACCGTTACGTATCTCATTCACTACAACCTCTTGCGTTGTTTATGCTGCTTTGACATGCACATCCGTCGCTATAGCATTCGCAAAGCTTCGTTTTTGCGTACAGACCGCGTAGTTCTCTTACACTGCGTCTTAGCTTCATCCTACCGAGTGCGCATAGCGCTGCTGGGCGGCTAGTTGTGTTTACGGTAATGGGCTACGTAACTCAGTTCGCCCCTTAACTGATGGTCCTATCAACCCAGCAAAGCACTAATTCACCTCGCATTGCATTCCCCAAAACTGCGAAGGGTAGACGGCGAGTAAATAAGGTCCATTAAAATGTCTTTAGTTCAATTATAATTCAGCGCAAGACTGATGGAATGTATGCACGGCATTTTATAATATGCCTTGCATACGTTTCTTTTCTCACCAGCTCTATGGTAGCAGGAACATCACGCAAGATCATTGCACCCGCAGAGGTGGTGTCTCAGACCAATTCTAGCATGCAGCGGCAGAATGCGAGACGGTGGAGGGAGCGGGAACCAAACACTTTTTTCGTCGCACAGCCGTGATCCACTTATGTCGCTGCCCAATAAAGCAGGGACGAGTCGAGAAACTGTTAAGCGTCGTTCCCACAGGACACAACGTGTACCTGTTGGTACAATCGACTGCGCAACAGTTCATTGATTACGATAAACTACGTGCTAGCGGGCGTGGGAGAGCGTTTGGTTCTGCTCGGGCTCTCAACGACTGTCTGCTCGGACGGCCGCGCGGCGGCGGCCAGTCGCAGTGCACGGATATATATATATATATATATATATATATATATATATATATATCAGGCAAGTATTTTCAGTGGATCCAGTGTTTAATAAAAATTGGCTTGAGCGGACGAACGTACAAAAACATTTATTAGTTCCAACGTTTCGGCCGGGGTCCGGCCTTCGTCAGGGAATATTGGTATTCCCTGATATATATATATATATATATATATATATATATATATATATATATATATATATATATATATATATATTGTGGGGGTTCCGGCCATCTGGCCAAAGAGGGGAGGCAACCGCTGACGAGGAATCTCAGAAAAATAACATTTATTAGTATTAAGAACTTGAAAACGTTAAGCGCGCGGTTACAACTGTGCTCACAGCGACTACTTCTGCCATCATCCTATACGCCGCACCGGGCACGCACACGTTCGCTCCTTGCCAGTCCGCCACCAAGTCCCCGCGCAGCGTGTCCGCTGTCACCTTTGTAGCCGGCATGTGGGCAGCGCGCACACCCACTGCGCAGCACGTGTCCGTATCTGGTGCGCGCAATTCCCACAATATATGTGTGTGTGTGTGTGTGTGACGCTATGAATGGAAGACGGGCC
Organism: Rhipicephalus appendiculatus; assembly: GCA_030522465.1. Taxonomy (NCBI): domain Eukaryota; kingdom Metazoa; phylum Arthropoda; class Arachnida; order Ixodida; family Ixodidae; genus Rhipicephalus; species Rhipicephalus appendiculatus. The sequence goes on from JALIZH010006711.1 coordinate 22,082, forward strand.
ATGGCTCATACGCCATACTGTTTATTCTAATCCACTTCATCCTTCTCGGCTATATATGTGTGTGTGTGTGTGTGTGTGTGTGTGTGTGTGTGTGTGTGTGTGTGTGTGTGTGTGTGTGTGTGTGTGTGTGTGTGTGTGTGTGTGTGTGTGTGTGTGTGTGTGTGTGTGTGTGTGTGTGTGACGCTATGAATAGAAGACGGGTCATGGCTCATACGCCATACTGTTTATTCTAATCTACTTCATCCTTCTCGGCTATAAATATGTGTGTGTGTGTGTGACGCTATGAACGGAAGACGGGCCATGGCTCATACGCCATACTGTTTATTCTAATCCACTTCATCCTTCTCGGCTATATATGTGTGTGTGTGTGACGCTATGAATGGAAGACGGGCCATGGCCCTTACGCCATACTGTTTATTCTAATCCACTTCATCCTTCTCGGCTATATATGTGTGTGTGTGTGTGTGTGTGTGTGTGTGTGACGCTATGAATGGAAGACGGGCCATGGCTCATACGCCATACTGTTTATTCTAATCCACTTCATCCTTCTCGGCTATATATATGTGTGTGTGTGTGTGTGTGACGCTATGAATGGAAGACGGGCCATGGCTCATACGCCATACTGTTTATTCTAATCCACTTCACCCTTCTCGGCTTCTACTAATCATCCCTGCCTTTTACATCTCAGCATTCCCATCCCCCCCCCCCGAAAGAATGGGCGAGCTACAAACTACAAAACATGAAGAAGGGGAGTCTCATAAGCAAAAAATTCCCCATCTCCCGCTAAAGGGAACCATGTGTGGATGCGAAGCAGCGGGGAGATAATTAGCTTGAGCGGGGAGGAACGTCGCCGCTCTCATTTCACGGCAGTGGTCCGGGCGCTCGTCGCGGCGCTGCACAGGAGAGAGAATGAGGCGCGCGCGTTCCGTCATTTTCATACCGTGGAACTACCGTGGCGCCCCCAGCGGAATATGCAGCTGTCACAGCACCTATCGCGCGCCGCTCCGTAGAGGATTCCTAGAGGAAAGGACGGGGGGGGGGGGAGACCGTAGGAGAGGAGAAGGGGACGTGCATGCGCTGTGGGACGCGGGAGCCGCTCCGTAGAGTAGAGGATTCCTAGAGGAGAGAGGGGGGAGGGGACGCGCATGTGCTGTGGGGATGTGGGACGCGATCGGCGCTCCGTAGAGTAGATGATTCCTAGAGTAGAGGATGGGGGGTGAGCGTAGGAGAGGGGACGCGCATGCGCTGTAGGGGGTGTGGGACGCGGGGGGCCGCTCCGTAGAGTAGAGGATTCCTAGAGGAGAGAAAGGGGGGTGAGTGTAGGAGAGAGAGGGGACGTGCATGCGCTGTGGGACGGACTAAGCCCCCTCCAAACACATGCAAGCAATATTAAGGAATGGGGTCAATCTGGGCGACAGACACCACCTGCCTAGCCATTGCTAAGCAGCCTCTCTGTGCTCTCGGCCATGACTCAAGGAATGGGGTCAACCTGGGCGACAGACACCACCTGCCTAGCCATTGCTAAGCAGCCTCTCAGTGCTCTCGGCCATGACTCTGATGACTGTGATAGGGTTGACGGCCTTCATATTACTACAGTGTTCTGGTTCGCATAATGGGTGCTTCCCTACTTCATGAAAGTGGCCGGACGCGGGACGGACATAGTCCCGAGCATAAGATGCTTCGCATCTAAAAAATGACAGAACATGCAGCAGTTGCATGTCACACGGGAGTTCCGTAAACTTGCACGAAAAACTTCATAGTAATGGGCAGTCCGGTGATATCTAGCAGAACTCGGGTGGGCGAGGCTGGCTGTTGCGTTCTGGAGAACATAACCATGCCCTGCACGTGTGCGCCGATGATGGCACATGTGGTGGACATGTCACACGTGAATTGTATCGGAGCACCTTGTAGTGATGACAGCCCGGATGTCGCAGCCGCCGCTTTGTCGTCACCGATAGAAACGTTGTGCTTCCACTTTGTGTGTTCGTTGAATGAGGCTGATGGCGTGATGGCTGCGTCGTTCCAGACGAGAAATGAATTGTTTTGCGCCTTTTTCTTCGTTTTCCGTGGTTTTGTCGCAATTGTCTTGATGTGCGGCGCAGAAAACTTCCTTGGCGACGTTCCTTCCTGCCAAGGGGTCTCAAATGTCGAACTTTTCGTCGGAACTGGATCCAAGGACACTGGCCGAAGCGTTGGAGAAATGAATATATATATATATATATATATATATATATATATATATATATATATATATACAAAAAAAGTCATACAGACGCGCGTGCGAAGCAGTTTTATTTACGTTTCGCTCGGGGTCCGAGCTTTTTGGTCATTTTTCGCTCTGCATGCCATGGCGAAAAAAAAATTTCGGGGGGGGGGGGAGGGGGGGCACGTGCCCGGTGTGCCACCCCCTGGCTACGCCACTGCGCGCGCCTCGTGACCTTAAAGGGCCCGTCAACAACCCCGAGGTCCACAAATTGTTATAGAGAGAAATATGTGCACTTTTGCTATGTGAACCTGCTGCCGCAAGAATTTTGCGAATACGCGCAATAATAAGGAAGTTACTGGGGTTAGAACATCCGTTTCAGCTGGTTTCAAATTTTCGCGCGGCCTCGCCACCCTTCTCCGCTGTAGAAATGGGGAGGCGTAGCCCGTCGTCGTGACGCCGCCCACTTCGGCAAACTGACACGACGTCAGTGATACGTCATCGGCGCGCAGCCAACGACCGATCAGGGCTTCCCCCCACATGAGCACGTGTCAGCGGCGCAGGGAGGAAGCGCGATGCGAAGAGACAACCCTTTCCTGGCGGTAAAGTAGCGAGACGCCTCTTTATCTCGGAGGCTTTCGTTCTGGCAATACCGCTTCTCCCGGTAGTCTCGGGCTCTACAAAACAGGCAGAGGGCAGCACAGGAAAATGAAAATGCGTACTGCGCGGCCGAAACTGCATCACCGTAGGGCCAAGGCGCCTGTTTCGTAGAGCAAAAGACCAATCGACGAGCTCAGTGCCACGTCAGGTCGGCGATCGCCGACTTGACGTCACTGCGCGTACAAGGAGGATAGGGTCAGGTGTAGGAAAGCAGCGCGGGAATTGTTTTTCGAAATGGAGGGTCTGCGCGCAGCGCTGTAATATTCGGGAAACGTGGTCGCCGCGGTCTACTGTACGAATTGGCGAGCTTGTTTGGGGGGTGTTAAAAAAAGTAGGAGCCTGTTGACGGGCCCTTTAAGCACTTTTTTCTATTTTGCTTTCTTCGAATACGCGGTTTTTTCCGGGCGATCGCGCATGCGTGGACAACTCACGGCCTTCCGCGGCGGCCCCAGTAACGACGAAGCGCGCCATGCTCAAATCAGCGAATGGCTGATACAATGGCTGTGACGAGGGATTTTTGAGCTTGAAGCGTCGTTTGTCGAGAGAAGAGAAAGGGAATATTTAGCTGACTTTGAGAATTTATTGTGATTTCCAGGCCGCGTGCTGCGCTATAATATTTGGCTCGCGTGTTCTCGGGAGCCTCGACTACCGATCGGCAGCGTTCTCTGACCATGCTCAAAAAGTGTTGCAGGGCCCCTTTAAAGGCTGTAAATTGAATTATCGGATATATCGAACAAATCCGTCGTTTTTTTCGTGAGTTTGATACATGCGAGATCAGCTGTAGTCAGCTTTCATGCTCTCTTAGCTTCGCTCTACCCCGCTTCGCCAGTTTTTTGCGGTCGACAAAAGACGCTAATCCAAGCTTGAACAGCTGCGCTGGTAAAAATCATATCATGACGTCTCCAGCGACGCCATTATGGCCTCACGTCACGTGGCCTGATGACATCATCACTGACAGCGTCGCTTGGTCGAGGGTGGGTCGATCACGGAGGCATCGCGAAACCACGTGAGGCGCAGAAATCTTCCTCCGATTCCGGGGGCAATGCAGAACCAAATCAGGCACGGAACGCTTTCGGACGGCATCAGTAGAATCGACTCAGAAGAAAAGGCTGTGTTTCGCCTTTCATTCGTCTTAGGCAAATGCATGAGGGACCCTCTGGCTTTGGAGACTATCCTCTACCAGGCGACAACTTTCTCTGGCAGCATAGTCAAGGAAACGGAACCGAAGCGGACACTTTACTACGCTGCTTCATTTGTGCGCGGACGATACCTTAAAACTTGAATACCTATCTTGCTATTTTTTCTATGGTCAAGGTCTTTTGAATTCTCGTTTTCCCTTTGCTTTTGAATTCCAAGTACGAAAGCTTGTTCAGTCGAGCATTCTCGTTTTTTGCTCGTTTTCTGGCGTAAATTTCACGTTTTGCTGCCCCCATCAACAACAATGGCGTCACTGAGTCGCCGCAGGAGCGTCGAAGCTTCGAAGCGAGCATGAAGCTCGCTTCCAAGCTGGGCTGTATTAATCGAACAGGAAGGAACACAGACGGTAGTCCATTGGCGAATACTTTGTTGTCCAACAACACGCCACAACATCTTAATCGGCTCCTATATTGGAAACCATACAACCAAATGGCGACGCAGTTAAATAGGCTAAAAAGACTGAAAGCTTGCGAATTATGTACCGCATGCTCCAACTCGAGCCTTTATCATGAGGAAAGCGGAGGTGCCAGGTTAGCTGCGACGAAAGCTCACATGACAAGGGTGAAGGTTCAAGGATGGCTACCTGACACACACGAGGCCGTTCTTCAGAATAGAATAAGCTGCGGCGACCTCTCTGGACACCGTGTTACCGTTCCGGTACTGGACTGATGTGTCATTAAAAAGTGCTTTACAACCACGCGGCCCAAAATGAATCGCAAGATTAGAAAATGGTAGTCCTTTTGAAGAGCTGAAATGCTCTCCGAGCTTGATGTTCAGCATCGGTCAGCTAGCCAATGTGTTTAAACCCGCAAGAAAAAGGAATGCGAGATACTACATTGCAACTTCAAGGGACAAAACACATACCGTAAAATGGTGTTACTTTGTGACTGCAGGGGTTACTTTGTGACACGCGCTCCCGGTTTTCAGTACTTTAAATCTCGCGCCACGACCAGGCGCCGCCGAAAAGCTATAAGCCACCCAACAAGCTCGCCAGACATGCCGTGCCACTTAGCGGCAGCCGGCCAATGTTCCCACGCTCCAGAGCCACTCTAGACGCTGACATGTTCAATGGTGTTTTCGCGCGCATTGTTGAAACACTGTAAACTTTGTGCGCTCGACCCGTCCGCACGAGAAAAACAGCGAAAACAGGTATGTACTTGTGATTGTAAATATGTGGGCTAAAATAAACTGTAATATAAATTTAATCAAGTCACGTCTGTTGAAGTTTATAGAAAGGAAACTGAAAAGTTGATACTTCGCGGGGTAACTTTGTGACACGGCTATTGTCACACAGTTACCCCACTCTGTTTTAGATGCGAAGCATCTTAAGGCAGGGGCTTTGTCCGTCCCTCCCTCACGCGTCCGGTCACTTTCATAAAGTAGGGAAGCACCCACTATGCGAACCAGAACACTGTAGTACAATAAGGCCGTCAACCACCACCACAGTCACCAGAATCATGGCCGAGAGCACAGAGTGGCTGCTTAGCAATGGCTAGGCAGGTGGTGGGTGCAAGCAAAGAATAACACGCACTACCGGTGGTGTCTGTCGCCCAGGTTGACTCCATTCCTTGATCTTGCTTGCATGTGCTGGGGGGCTTTGTCCGTCCCTCCTTCGCGCGTCCCGCACTCCCACAACGCATCCGCGTCCCCTCCCCCTCTCTCTCCTACGCTCACCATCTTTCTCTCCTCTAGGAATGCTCTGCTCTACGGAGCGGCTCCCGCGTCCCACACCCCCACAGCGCATGCGCGTCCCCTCCCTCTCCTACGGTTCCCTCTGTTCTCTCCTCTACGGGAGCGGCGCGCAGGACAGGTGGTGCGACAGCTGCATACTCAGCTGGGGGCGCCACGGTAGTTCCGCGTTATGAAAATGATGGAGTGGGCCTCATTATCTCTCCTGTCCAGCGCCGCTATGAGCGCCCGGGCCGCGAAACGAGAGCGGCGACGGTTTCTCCCGCTCAAGCTAACCATCTAACCGTTGCTTCGCATCCACACATGGTTCCCTTTAGCGGGAGATGGGGAAGCTTTTTTCCTTTTTATTTAAATTATATGTTGTTTTGTTGAAAGGAGGAAGATGCTCAATGTCCCAGCGGGGAAAAGCATATCGGTTGCCGACGTGGAAGAAGCGAGCAAGACATGAAAACCAACAACCGGAAAGAAAGGCAGCTCTTCCTCCGGTATCAGAGCTAGACAACCTAGGAAGAGGTCTTCTCTTGACGACAGCCCAGAAGAAAGCACTGACAGCGATTCTACATAACGCAAATAAACTTTTGATGGGGTAACATTACGGCAGCCCTTTTTTTCCCAATCATATTCAGCCAAAAGACAACGTTGTCACAAAGTTGCCCCACACGACGGGGCAACCTTGCGACAGCTTTTAACCTGAATATAGCTGTTTGTATTAAAAATGCGGATTTGTAGAACATACCATCGTGTGAGGGAATGTTTCAGCAACGTTATACCACTAGTCATTCGCCTTTATGTTGATAATTGTTCAGCGAGAGAATGAAAACGTAGGAAATCTGTCACAAAGTAACCTCATTTTACGGTACCGTGCTTGACGGTACATCGAACCTGTTTGTGGTTTCCCTAACTGCATGTGCGCCTTATGA